>BRDA01014403.1:50032-67288 GCA_036984385.1 Crenuchus spilurus | reverse complement strand
TTCTGCAGCAATCACAACATCATGGCTACGTAGGAGAAGGATCCGGGTACTGAAATGTCCAGCCTGCAGTCCAGATCTTTCACCTATAGAGAACAGGCAACAAAGAAGGCCCAAGACGATTGAACAGTTAGAGGTCTGTATTAGACATGAATGGGAGAGCATTCCTATTTCTCAACTTGAGAAACTGGTCTCCTCTGTCCCCAGACAGCTGTTGAGTGTTGTAAGAAGAAGGGGGGATGCCACACAGTGGTAAAAATGACCTTGTCCCAACTTTTTTGGGATTTGTGGACGCCATGAAATTTTGAAACGACATATTTTTCCCTTAAAATGATACATTCTCTCAGTTTAAACTTTTGACCTGTGATTTTTGTTCTATTCTGAATAAAATATTAGATGTTGGCACCTCCACATCATTGCATTCAGTTTTTATTCACAATTTGTTTAGTGTCCCAACTTTTTTGGAATCCGGTTTGTAGAGAAGTAAAGAAAAGTGTACAATCATTGACCGATGTGATTGCACAAAGAGGAATATGACCTTGCATTTAACCCATCTGTGAAGGAAACACAAACACTAAAGAACACACTAGACTGCAAACTTGTGCCTGAAGCAATGAGCAGCCCTGTCCATGTTCCCCGGGGGGCAGTTGGGTGTTTGCTCAAAAGCACTTCACTCATGACCTGCCCAGGGTTTGAACTAGCAACCTTCCAGTCACAAGACCAAAATCCACAAAACTTCACCAGGCCACGGATTGCACTCATAAGAATATGACTGCATTTAACTATCATTACACATACGTAACACACATGCCCGAAGCAGTGGGCAGCTTCTTTTCATGGCACCCAGGGAGCAGTTGGGGGTACTTCAAATCACGTCCTGCCAAGGGATCGAACCGGCACCTTTCCAGTCACAAGACTGGATCCCTAACCTAACTAGGTCACAGCTGCCCCAATGTTTTGCCAATAGAATAGGACTCTCTGGAGCAGATAAACATGAACCTGTTGGCACCATGCCTAATGCCAGGTGTGGGCTAACATTGAGCTCTGGGGGGTTATCATCCAACATCCTGAGCTCACTAATACTCTTCAATGAATTCTCATAGCAAATCTAGTAGAAAGTTTTCCTTGGATAGTAGAGACAGTCTACTAATCTCATTTTAATACCCTTTGATTTGAGACAGATGGGTAGAGAAGAAACAAACAAGGGGGGAAGCCATGGCCTAATGGTTAAGGATCTGGTCCTGTGACCGGAAGGTTGCTGGTACAATCCCCAGACAGGACATGACTGAAGTGCCCTTGAGCAAGGCACTTAACCCCCTAACTGCTCCTTGGGCGCCGGTGGATAAGGGCTGCCCACCGTTTCAGGCTAGTGTTTGTGTGTTTCACTGCATGAATGGGTTAAATATCGCATTGGCAAAAAGGTGAATCTTAATCTTAATGAGCAAGTGCCACAATACTTACGTCTATATAGTGCGGCTCACTAGACAGAGTCTGATTTCCTACAGACTGGGTTGTGAATGTTATAAAGCTATGTTTGTTCCTTTAATTAAGATAAGCCATCTCCTGAGATCCAAGATCTCTTTTTAAGGAAACACCTTAAATAACACTGCCAACTCTACATTCTGGTTTTAACCATACAGAGCTATAATGGTGTGTAAATTAATAAAACATCTGTTGCTTAATCGGTTCATTAAGTTAATAATAGATAGGACGTGACTTTCTCCACTGCGCCGATATCTGTATCCAGGTCCAGAACGGCAAGACGTTTTATTTCTATCATTTCATATGTCACAAGAAAAGTTCCAAGAAAGAAAGAACATGAAGGTCTTCCTGTTTCAACACCTCAAAATTTTTGTTTACCTCCTGTTCTAGGAGACAACTGCACTGTGTGGTTAAAGCCCAACAGATCCTGAAGGGAGGTCCTTCTGATTTAAAAAACTTGGTTCAATTCTTTAAGCATTTGTCAAGCTCATATTGAATGAGGTGTATAATGCACATTTCCCAGCACTTCAGCCATACAGAACTGAATCGCGCTCCTTTGCCCAAGCTTGGCCGTAGCTGCGCCCCAGATTAAGCAAGTATCTTAACGGGTCAAAGCATGGCACGTGAGTCATTACAGGAAGATCAAGCATGCTTTGTATGAGGAAGACCACAATCCTGAGGCTGGAGTATTTTAAGGTAACTGGATCTCCTGTCGCTTGAAAAACCATGGCAGAGAGCCAAACAGCCCTACAGCCTGCCAGCCATAAGAACCCCCTCACTAATGAACGATATTACGCTCATGAAAAGTCACCTTGCTGGGGTGGATTCTTTTGGACTAGCAGTGCTTGTGTTAGTCCTGAAACATCTCTTAAACGTGAACAGAACTAGATGGAGTTACCAAACGTAATGACTCCTCCATTCTGCCTAATTCACCTTTCAATATCTCAGACAGAATTTACATGATCTTGAATTCTTTAACCCCTCGGATTTTTTAAATGAAGCATTTATGTCACATATCTACACAACATTTACATTTTGTGGTTATTTCCATTGCACAATGGCCTTAGCGTACATGAGCACCTGTGCTGGATTTGGTTCCCCTTTCTGTTTGGAATCCAAGTTAGCCAAACCAAGATGTACCCCAGCAGGTACAATGACATTGTGACAATGTTCTGACACTGTTGTCTACATTCTTGCAGCGTTGATACAATGTTGTGAATAGGTTCTGTGTCTGCTGGGGGTGGAACTAGATGTAATAGGTACTAGTGATCGATCAAACACAATCATGACATGGACGTTACAAAAACAACAGGTGCAAGAATAACCTTCAGGGGGCGGTGTTGAGTTTGTTTATTTCAGCTGGACCTGTTTCAGTGTTGAGTTGGAAATACTTCTCTATTTTTGTGAAGACTATATAACCAGCTAAGAAATATTGGCAGCCATCTTGAAACTTTGATTTTGTCTGTTCCTTTGTTACAGATAAACATATGCAGTGTCAGAAACCATATAATCAAGTCATAGCTCAACAGTTTGGCATTAGATGTTTTAGGCATGTAGTTAGCATCATGCTAATAAGCTCCTAGCTTTGTTTACCTGATAGCTCAAATGCAAAACTTTAGACACATATTTTACACATACACAGTAAATCTGCCAGTGTTAAATCAACACTATTAGAGTTAAATTAACACTGGGAGTGTTACATTTTGACACCCTCAGTGTTAATTTAACTCTTATAGTGTTGATTTAACACTGGCATATTTACTGTGTACATTTAGACAACATATTTTGGCTGATGTACAACATTTGGTTTGCAGGTGGGATGGTGATTAGGTACATGTGACCTATTATTTGCTGAACTGTTCCATTAACGTTACGCGTTATGAAAGGGTGAGCAGGTGCTGGCAAAAAGGTGTAGAGAGGTAAAAGGACAGATGGGCAGATGAGGCTTGTCACCGTTAGGTGTGAGTGCATTCGCTGAGAGCAGCAATGTCGTCAGCAGGGGAAACCCAATGAGGAGAGGACAGTTAATACTTGTTCTGGGACGTGCTGTAACGGCGTCGCCTCTTGAGCTGTGGCCACTGCAGAGGAGTTCTCACATGGACACGAGCGCCACTCAACCCCCCACACACACACATACACACCTGTCTCCATCTCATCTCAAAGCCAAAGTCCATCAGACACCTTGGAAATACCTTTCAAAAGTGTGAACTAAATTTTTGGATAAAATTAAGCCATATATGACACATGCATATGATCTAATATGATGTGAATGTGCTAATGTGTGGCAAGCTGCAAAACTTTTAGATGAAGAATAAAGCTGTAGATGATTGTCTTTATTCATTTCTCTAGAAATCCAGCCCTCTTAGGACAAACACAGCATAAATATTACTGTAAGGGTATGTAGGATTTATAGTTTGGGGAGAATTTATAGTTTTATAGTTATATCAGATTGGGTCGACTCATCATACCAGCCAGTGATACATCATAGCTTAAAGTGGCACCTTATCTAGAATACCTTCTGGTGCCATATTCCAACAGGATGATGCTCCAACACATGTGGTACAATTGGGTTGGCATTAATGGACATTGAGTATGCCTGGAACAATGACTGACCACAAAAAGCTACCACAGAAATTTTGGGCTTGTATAGAGTGCCCAAATGGGGCATGGCATTCCACTACTGACTACTGTGTATTCTCCAAGACTGACTGAGCTGTATTTCTGTATGGCATGTACCATAAACCTGACTATTACCACTCTTATCTCACGAACATCAAATACATCACCCAATCTAACCAGTCAGGGTGAGTTCCGGTTCCGCCCGAACAGCGGAGGTCATTAACAGAAAGAAATGCTGCTGAAAGACACCAGGATGCAGTTAAATTAGTTTTGTTTGCAGGAATAACAATGTTTTCATTCCATCAATGTTAGAGCAGCTCAGTTGCAGAGGTTCTGAATACCACCGACAGCAAGTCACCCAAAATCCCCCCCCCTCAACGGCTCATCGTTTAATCATGACACCAGGCAGAAATTGCTTCAGGGATGTGACTGGACACTCAGAAGGTCAAAGGTCTCATCTAAGCTCCAGCAAACATGAGAAAACCTGCATAGTTACCCAATCGGCGGGGTTTGATTTCAGCTGTCAGAGCTGATTCTGATTTATGCTCCAGCAAGTGCAACGCTGGAGTGATATTAGAGCTTCAACACAGCCTGGAGATACCACACACACACCCAAGAAACCAGCCCACAGAATGTGTGTGTCAGCTCCAATCAGACATACACTGTCATGCAAAACTCTGGAGACATTTTTCGAAATATCTCTCAAAAACATTTTTTCTTTGTTGCAATAACAAATTCCATAGAATCTGTGTTTTGATTTGTCCATTTCAATTTGGGGGGAAAACCTGCTAAATTGTAAAGGCTCATTGTGGCTAATCAAAGGAAATCATATTTACATATCTACTTACCTCTAATATAGTAATTTATTGAAGACGTTTCTAATTTCACTTTATAGTTTAGAACTGGAGCTGCAATGCTAACATTGCAAACAAACACTAGAACTCAATAGCCACTTAAACAGCACACATATTAGATGTAGTTTTGGACACAGTATGACTTGCTGTGAACTATACAAAACAACAAAACCTCACCACTAGAGGCAGACTGCAGCAGAGCTGGCAAGACTGATCTAGGTTATTGTCACTGAAACTGATTCTAGACCAACACTTGAGTTGACCGTCCAAGACTGCAGAGCATTCAGCTACAGAAGCTATGTTTTATAGTTCACAGTAAGTTATACTATGTCCCAGTCTGTGACACGTTTAAGTAGGTTAAGAGAAGTTATTGTGATGTATTGTCACAGAAATGTCTGTGATATTAAGGTGAACACTGAGTTCTAGTGTTTTGTAAATGTATTAGCCTCACAGCTGCTGTTTATGGACTCCAAACATGTCTTGGCTGATTGGCTACATATGAGTGGTAAATTTGATTGAGTGAAACTATAAATCTAAGATCTAGGAAGTTTTATTTCTAAGAGTAGACACAAACATTTGATGGGCAACATGCATGCATAAAGATGTGCCTGGCTTTTATGTAAGCTATCTACACTGTGTGGAATGAGGGAGGGTGAGTCAGAGCAAGAGACAGAAGAGAGACAGAAGAGAGAGAGTGGAGAGAGAGAGAGAGAGGGGTTATTTATACCTCTTCAGCTGTTGACGCTTTGAGTTTGTCCAGCAGAGCTTGGTCCAGACGTGCTGCTCTCTGGAGCTGTGAGCATAACAGGTGTTAAAAGTGTTTAAAAAAAAAAAAAAACACCTCCAGCTCTGCTGACCGGAACTTTCACTGACCATCAACAAACTCTCTTACCAGGATTAAAGGAGAAAAACATGCTAACTATAGGGATACTGCACTATAAATACCCATTTTCCCCCAAATAAACATAATCAGCCATGATATATTTAGCCAGTTTAACACTACAAGGCTAATGTAGCTAACAAATAATGTTAGCTTATGTAAACAACTTAGCATGATGCTAATAACACAATAGTATTTAACTGTTGCTGACAGTACATACAGTGGAATGATAAAGTTTGGCCACCCCAAATCAAACTATGTTACTGTAAACAGTTATGCCAGTTCAGGATTAAATTGTCTCCAAAAGACAAAGTTAAAGATAACATTCAATTTGTAGTTTAAGCAACAAAGAATTTTTGTAGCCAGTCAAGATGTTTTAATTCTTGTTTGAGGGATGTTCATACATTCTTCTTTGCAAAAGTCTTTCAGTTCTATAAGTCTTGCATGCACTTCTCTTTTGAGATCTATCCATAGATATTCAATGTTGTTCAGATATAGGGACTGTGAGGACCTTGGTAAAACATTCAGTTTGTATATTGTATATTGTGATTTTTGAGGTGTGTTTAGAGCCATCCACTTTTCAATTCCAGCTTCTTTACAAATGATGCTATATTTGCTTACAGAATTTACAGGAAAGGTTTTCTTCTGATGACTGTTCCATGAAGGCCATATTTTTCCAGGTGTTGCTGAACAGTAGAACAACATACCACAATTAGAGTTTCCTAAATCTTCCTGAAGGTCTTTTGCAGTCATGCAGTGGTTTTGATTGGCCCTTCTGCAAATTCTACAAACAGCGGTCTCAAAATGTTATTGGTCTTCCAGACCTTATCTTGATTGCCACTGTTCCTGTTATCTGCCCTTTCTTAATTATATTTCGAACTGAAGAAATGGCAACCTGAAAAAACTTTGCTGTCTTCTTATAGCCTTATCCTGCTTTGTGGGCTTCAATCATTTTAATTTTCAGAGTACTAGGCAGTTGCTTAGAAAAGCCAATGGCTGCTGTTTCTCACGGCAATATAATTTATAAAGCAGGTACCATTTATAAAGCTTGGAAATTTGCATCACCTGGCTTTTCCTAACAATGTTTGCAAACAAGCCATAACCATAAAAGGCTAAGGTCTGAAACCTCAGCCAAAGTTATCTGAATGCTCAAATCTCATGGGGTTCTCATACTTCTACAAGGTATTCCTTTCTTATTTTTCACTCAAAATGTACAAATCAAAATACCCAGATATTGCTTAAATTGAAGAAAAGTGTTAATCTTTGACATTATGCCTTTATGCTCACAGTGACATTAATTTTGACCAGGGGTGCACAAAGTCATCAAGTCTATTATAGGTTACGGAACAACTCAACACAGACAAGTGATGATTTAAGCCTGAAGTTATATTAACTGGTTGGATTTAAACTTCCTTTATTTATTAGCTGCATTAGCCTTGTAGCTCCAGCGTAAAATAAAAAATAGGGATGCATGAATTTACATTAACTCAATTTGTTCTTTTTAATTAAGTTTAACAAATGTTTCACTGAAACAGACAACATGGGAGTGATGTTAATCTGAGCTCCAACTTCCAAAGTCAATGGAATGCATTATGCTTTGACTTTTTCTCCTCAGTGTTTTCCTGCTAGTTATATTTCACTCACTAGTCAGCTTTCAGCACAATTTGTTTGTCACATGCATTATACATTGGCTGGCTAGCTAGCTTTCACTCACTACTTAGCTTTTTAATGCTAATATATTTGTTCTCTGTATCATATGCTTTGGCTCACTAGTTTATTTTTGCTGTTAGCCTTCACTGTCTAGCCTTTTATTTGCATTATGTTTTGTCTTTCTAGTTAGCTGCCGGATTTCACTATATAATAAATCAATGCTAAATTTCTTTAAAAAAGAAAAAAAAAGACATAAAAATGAAATCTTATGATATTCAAAATTCAAATACAGTTATTGTGACAAAAAATCAGCATGGATGGTTCAATAAAACTTTAATTCTTAGAATATAATAATAATGTAGTCCTTTCCTTTACTCCCTACTGAGTTATGTCATGCATTTTCTGTCTCTGTCTGTCCTTCTGTGTAAAATGATTCCTGCAGATAAAGCTTCTATATTGCAGTTTATTTCTGCAGCAGGCACCAGGCAGACTACATACACACCTTTCAGTTTGGCTGCATGAAAATAGAAATACCAAATGCCATCTCCATGGTAATAACCCTTTACCTGGAATGACAGAGGCATTTTGGGATACATTTGTGAGAGGCGCCTTATTATTAAACACACACGCATACACACAGATCAGTATTACTGTATTTGTGAGGACATTCCACTGTCTTGTGTAATACTGTTCCTGAATAAAAACCTAACTACATATGCAGTATTCTCCACCACATGCTTAGCACATATTTTGTGAAATAGACACTCAATAAACATTAATAGTCACTAGAAAGAGATACTAGTCCATATACAACTTCAATAAACAGTATTAATCACTAGAACAGTAGATATTAGTCCATAAACAACCTCAATAAACACTATTAATCACTAGAATATGAGCTCCATGGAAATATTTACCATCTACAATATGTTGAAAAGGTTTATCGTGTAATATTAGTGAATTAAGTGATATCGCACAAATACAAGTGCAAAGCACATATTCACCACATTCTTATGTCCCATGATGCCTCATGTGCAATATGTGCCAAACGCTTGGTAGAGAGTAAACAACTTTAGTAAAGCCTAGAAGCTTAGTCACCAACTTGTGGAAGACACCAACTGAATTAAAAGGTGATGACACCTTCCTCTCACCCTTCTACCACAGAAGAGCATCTGTATAGAAGAGTGTCCGAGTATCTGGAGCAGCAGCATTTGTGGATCTTATGATAGTCTCTCAAATTAAATACAAATAAAATAAATTAAAATAAAATCATAAATTGTTTAATGCAAGGGGTGACTCCAAACCTCCAAACACTCCCCCTGTCTTTAAAGACAAATCTTCACGATGATCTTCAGGTCTCCAGGTCTTCACACTGGCCCATTTCTCCCACATCCAACACATTTATTACTACTGTTCTCTAACAGTCTAATATATCCCAGACCTTCACATTAAACATCATGAGATAATCTACACTATTCACTTCATCTGTGAGTGAGCGTATGGCAATATTTGACCAGCTGAAACTTGTTTGATGTGTGTTTCTGTACTTTTACACTGGACCTATAAAGTTCATGTAATAAATTACTAACTGAAAAAACAGCCTTCAGTTATAGCTGCACTGGCCTCAAAGATCCAGTGTTTTCACCAAATCAGTCGATTAAAAAGTGCTGCTAAAGTGAGCATTTAGAGATAAATAATATTCAGAATGGTCAGAAGGTTGCAGAATGCTATAATTATTTGAATGGGCCATCCCAACATTCAGATTAACAGACACTGACACTTGAACTTGAAACAGCTTTTGTGTTTCTGAAAATGTTCATGTCATTTCACAGTTAGTCTGGTCATTTATATTAACAGTAAGTTCAAATTTGTATCTAACAGCAATCTGCTGTTCAGTAGAGATTTGCAGACACCTTACAGAGAAAAAAACAAAAAAAAAAACTTGTTTTTCTTCACTAATCCATTCCAAAGTGCCTGATGAAAACCAAAATGAACGATAACTGAAGCAATTTCCCATAAAAAATAATGTACATCCAATTAAACTGTTCCAGACACTGCAAAATCTTTTATATCAAAAATACATTTTATAGTCTGAAATGGCTTCAGATGATAGAGTTTTACTCACTGTGACTGTCTATCGATTCTCTGGCATCTTCTGTGCTTTAATCTTCCTCTCTTTCGTGAGGAGCCTGTGTGTTAGTTTTGTGCTTTCTCTCTCCCTCTCGTGTCTGTGTTTTGGCTGTTTGTCTGTGTTTTTGTCACTATTTATTTTGCACTCGTTCTCAGGCTGCACTACTGCTTACCGTCACTTTAGTTTGACGTGCAGCACTCTCTGTCCAGAGAGGTCTGTGTGTGGTGCACTCAACAAACAAGCACAGAAAACACTGGGAAAAATGTAAAAATGTTTGGGACAAATGTTTTACATTACATTTTACATGAAATTAGCAGTGAGTCACATGGACATGCCGATGAAAACTGGGTGGATGAACAATAACTGGGACAAAATTTCCCAGAAAAAAGTTGACAATAACCAAACTATATGATAACCAGGGGAAACAATAACTGAATTGACTCCACTTACTTTAAATAAGTGGAAGAATTTATCACCATTTTTTTTTTATTTCTGGAGGAACTTTGAGGCCCAGGTTTCTGAACAGAAACTAAATACTAACAAAACCTAGAAGAGGAAGAGAAAGAGTTGAACGAGGAAGATTTCATCAAAATAAACTAACATTAATGGAAACATTCATTTTAACATTGGCACACAGATTACTTGTAAACCCGTCAACTTGTTACAAGTATTTTGACATTTTATGAAACACTATTTTTCATTGGTGGAAGCCATGAAACAACAATAAAATCATTCAAATGAAATACTGTGTTAACTTTCACTGTTTAGACAAATGGCTGTATAATAAGTGCATGTGTAGTCCAAATGTTTTAAGTTCTGGCCTCTGCTGCTCTTTAGCTCCTACTAGCCCTCACTGACCTCTACTGATCCCCACTGGTCTCTGCTGCTTACTGGAGGTCTTATTTTTATGCTTCAGCTGACCGTTTCTTGCTTTTTTTGATGATTTAATGCTTGCTGACCCTTCATGCAACCTTCTGATCCCTTTTGACCTTGACTGTGATCTCCGAAAATCACTCACAACTCAACTGGAAAAGTATTTCAGAGAATATTTCAAATGTAATGAAGATCAAATGAAAATTAAAAACATGTAATTGTGTACTGTAATGTGAAATGTAGCGTTACTTAATCATTCTGTCTATGATATGATCTATACAGATACTATACTGACGTCAGAACATGCAATAGCCACTTAAACTTGAGAACAGTCAGAGCTATTGTCAATGAATGTACCAGTTTTCACCAGTAGATGGCCATAAAGGACTACAGCACTCCACAGTATCACCAGAAAGACTCAGATTATAAATTAAATTAGCCAAAATCCTCCATCAGAGACCTGCATAGATATAAACCAACACATCTGTAGATCATCTAAGTTCACGTCAGCAGGTTTATTCTCACAATAACTATGTTACACAGTCAAAAAATGATATAGCACACAGAATCACCATCCAAATAAATACAAGTATCTCTACAATGGTACGTTTAAATGAATGCAAAGAGATTTCATTCACAGCAATTTTTAAGCAGTTCTGTGTCCAACTCTAAACATTATGAAACGTTCTTATGATGTAAAGGACGTATGCTAAGCTCAAGCTTAAAATGGAGATACTTGTTTTTCTTTGGACTGTGAAGATATTAATCTTAGTCCAAACTACATAAATGTACTCAACGATCCAACCTGACCCATAATTTCGAAATGTGCATCTTGAAAGTTCACCACTTTCACTTTTCCAGAGAAAAGGAGCAGATTTGTATATATTTGTACCCAGATTTCCATCCAGAACATTTCTTCCATAAGTTAAGGATGGCTAATGTAACCTAGCTGAGTTAATGAGGAATATAAATCTGAAACTCCTTAACAGAAAAAAGGAAGAACCACTGAAAGGAACCAAGACTACACAAGGGAACCCATCCTCCTGTGGTTGATACTTGATGACAAACAATAAGGACAGGAATACAAATTACACAACAACAAATAAAAAGTTAGATAAAGAAGGTAAATAATAGGTATTCAGCAACGAATAAAAAATTAAGATTATAGTCAGAGCCCAATCAGAGGTTCTCTAACAGAAAGTGATGAGAATTAAAAGGTCCATATTCATTTCTGTTATTTAGGTCTTCTGATATTGGTATTGTTTTATGCACTAAAAAGTCACAAATCATGTTTATAGTCATTTTTAACCTGAGACCATCAAAATTGTAAATTCATATCAGGATGTTTTTACAGTTTCATTAAAATATTACTACACCAAACTCAAAGTACATCAAAATTATTCATACAATAAAAAATGTGTGTGATGGGTCCACTGAAACACAAGGGGGCAGACTTTGATTTCAGCTGGGAAAGTCTTAAAAAACAAAAAATTCACCATGTGCTCAATTAATCCATTCACCTGCTGATTTGTATATTAGTAAAATCAACAAAAATGGACTTAAATCCAATTAAAGTTCATTTTAATTTTCAACAAAAGTAGATCTACAGAAGTAGATCCTTCAGAAGTGGACTGTTCACAAATGCAGGCAGGTTCCCAAAAAAACAAACATTCTCTAAAGCAGGTGTTCACAAATAAATGAATTAGAATGAATTCTTTTTTTTTGTATGTTTGTATCAGATATACACAGTCAATATACTGGTGGCCGATATATTATTTGTCGATAAATGCAACAAAACTAAATTATTGTTTTTGGCTCCACATTGAAATCGAATTGATTTTGTGTGCTGTTTTTAACTTGTGCAGTGGTCACATTCTAGACCTCACAGTGTCATTTGCTGGCCACTCTGCAACTCTCTGTAAAGTCCACCAATTACCATAATCACAGACATGTCTAGAATGGACTCGCACCCAGAGCTTAGCTTACGTCACACAGGAATTAGCTTACGCCCAGAACATCAATTTCATCATCCACGACAAAATGTTAGCCCGAAACAAAAAAAAAAAAGATAGTTTTAAGATCCAGGGCTAGTGGGGGGAAAAAAGCTAAAGATCTGTAGCCCAGGCCTAGTACTACCCCTGGCCATAATGTAACATGAATTTTACATTACATTACTTACATTAAAGAGTTAAAAATAAATGGTATGATATTAGAATTAACCACAGTCCAATTGCTTATTATATTATAATTATTGTTAAATTCCATATCGCTGCTTTAGGCAGACTCTTTTGGAAGGTACTCTACAGGAGTAGCCAAGGTGTAACGGTCGCTAGGTTGATACCTTGAACAACAAGACTGAAGTGTGAAAGACATTCATACGTGTGTGTACATTTTCAAAACGACATGAAAAAGTCTCAACTAATCACTTTGCTGAATTTACTGAGTAACCTTTAAGATGGCTGAAGTGGCCTTGAGCAAGTCACTTATACCCAAACTGCTGCCTGGGCCATGGATAGGGCTGCCCATCTCTCCAGTGCTCACAAGTGTGTGTATGTGTTAAATACATTCAGGGGTGAAAAGTGGGACTGAGTTACTAGTGCACCAAGGAGCAGGCCCCACTGATGAGTCTTTTTCCTTTAAATATAAAAAGAAATATTTTATAATTGGTACTGCTTGTGCATAGAGCCCAGAATTTGTTACTATGCCTCTGAATGCATGAATTACTTTAAACGCCTAAATTTGTCTATGTGCACAGGCACACTGGTCAATGAGTGTGCACTTTCACCTTTTCTCTGATCAGTAGATTAACTACAGTGACATGTGGTGCCACTCAAGCTATGATAAGATGTAGATGGAAAAATGTTATATTTAATCAGGTGAGAGGATGAGCTGAGGCACAATGTGAAAAGCTTTAATTGCTAAAAGTTGTACTCCATGCATTCAGCAAAGTGGTCAGTTAAGGCTTCTCCGCATTGTGCAGATCAGACTGACCTGTCATGGCAGAGAACAAACGACAGGTTAAAGAGCATATACAGTACAGCAGATTGTATCTGAAAGGAGATCTGGCCTGTGCAGAATCTGTACTGTACTGCAGTGGCCAAAAAGCCTCAGACTGTTTATAGCTGTTAGGACTGTGAATCACCATCAGACCTCCTCACTTAACGAAAGACGAGTGTGTTCATGCCAAATAATAATAATACATTCTCCATCATGTCTTCCGTCATCTTCCTGTACTCTCAGAGGGTGTGTAGAACAGCCTTGTTATGAAGGTTTCACTGCTTTAAAAAACACATGTTCTTTATTACCATCAGGGATGCTGTGTGCGCTCAGTTTTCTTTTGTTCTTCCTCTTTCTTCTCTTCTTTGTCATCCTAACAGGAATAGAGCCTGACTGGTAGCAGCTGGAGTGACATGGAGTGCCAACATGGAAGGGTCATCACACCTGTACTATCAGCTGACCAAACCTTCATTTTTTTTATTTTTGTCTTTAAAGGCACTTGCAGATAAGATAACATGAACGGGGTTCAAATCAAAAAGTTTAACATACATATTGAGGCACCATTTGACTTAGAGTTTAACTAAAAATACCTCTTATGAAACCGTACATTGGCTCATGTGGATGAATTGATTTGGTGTTTGAAATAGGTGTACTGAACTTAATAAAAGTTTTGAAATGTATGAATACAATAAGATAAATGTGTAATAAATATATAAATCACTACAGAAACCCTTTAACTCCAGCTGTAAACATTTTGTGCAATAGTCCATACACTTCAAATCAACTGAATGAAGAATAAAGGGTTTCTGAGGTGTGTCACTCATTGTATGGTCAGTTTCATACAATTTGTAGATGGACACACAAATCCACTGTCCACTGGTTTCAAACAAACACATGAATCACATGGTGAGATGCTGATGTGCATCTCAGCCCCTTTCCATAGACTCATAACTCTGGATGTGAATCAATCTCAAGATAAGACAAAATATAAAAGTCCAGACTCCATAGATTTCAAAAATGTGATATTAATTATATTCTTGCAACTGTATTATCACCAAAATTTTATCAGTAACAGTTAGAAACATCTAATTTAAAGTGAAGTTAATTACGATTCCTTTATATTTTGGCATTATGTTAATCTGTGAAGCCACTGACTTTATTACAGAGAGGCAGACACACCCTAAACACAAGTTAATTTTTGATTTTGATTGAAATTATTATTCTGTCTCAAAACTATTCACACTAAATGTGATGTGTCTTTTGGTGGTATACAGTCAGTGAAAATCTGAAAAAATGACAAAATGTGTTTAAGTAATGAAGCTCACCTTTTGCTCCTTGCAAATATGCAATAAATACCAATGTTGGGTGCACCCAATTTTGTAAAACAAAAACAAATTGTCTCACTCAAGAGCTGAAACTTTATAATGAACACTTTGGCAGATATTTATGGATCTTAGTAGCACAATTTGTATCATCATTAGAGATGCCAGAACCACATTTATCAAAGTAGAGGATAAACTAAAGCAGGGGTGTCAAACTCCAGTCCTGGAGGGCCGGATTCCTGCAGAGTTTGGTGATCTTCCTGATCAAACACACCTGATTCAGCTCAGCAGGTAATGAGCAGGTTTAATTGTAGTGTCAGAGCAGAGAAATCACCAAACTCTGCAGGAATCCGGCCCTCCAGGACTGGAGTTTGACACCCCTGAACTAAAGGGAACCTGCAGACCCACAAAAGAGACTGGCCGTGCATCTAAGCTATGAAAACACAATCAATTTAAAGTTTACAAACTTTTGTGATGTTTGTGATCCACTTTTCACAGGATGCTGAGATACCAATACTAAAAGCCAATCAGTCATCTTGTTTATTGATATGCGAATGGGTGGAAAAAGCAGTGGTTGGTGGAGGGAGTTCCCATTGCCTGCATGGCTAAAAACTTTTGGTGTGCAAGATCCATCTATTAAAAAGTGTTTTAATTAATTTGTTGATCCATGTTTACCAGCCTTAACCAGTAGATGGCAAACCCTTGCAGCTTTTTCCTTTTTACTAGCCTTAATCTTTCTGTACTGCATTCAGCAGATGGCTATTCAAGTGTGACAAGCTGAAAGAAGTAAATGTAACATTTTGCCATCTTATTTGTGTCTCATTCCAGCAGTGGCTGGCATTGACCTCTCATTTATTTAATCTTGTACTAACACAACCTTCACACACTTCAAACTACAATGTAAACAAATAAATTTAATGTAAAAGCACTTGTTTGTACCACAGGGACCTAACAAGGTTTAAGTTTGGACGTTGTGCTGTGCAACATGATACTAATCATTAAAAATCTTGTCTTGTGGTCTAAACTGGACACAGGAAGCAAATATCAACAGATGAAAGTCCAGTGTTTTATCAGCTGTAGGAGAATGTGTAAAGCTGAGGCTGATATTCCATCTGCAGCTCCACTGACGAAGAAGAAAGGCGAGGAAAATGACAAGATAATCTCTGATAAACCCCTCAGCCAAAGCTCAGTCAACAGTGGAATCTTCCAAACTTCTACAACTCCTTCATCCTGAACACAAGGATCCATCTCTGCACAAACACTGAGCCTCGTTTCCATAAACAATCAGAAGCATTATAAAAGGAATATTTCTCTAATAACAGGACTTCTCTTTGCTGTGATCACATTTTGTTGTGAATTTATCATGTAATCACAACTTTATATACACAGTAAATTGTATTTAGAGTTTGTGTTAGTGAAGACACTGGGGAAATATAAGTGGAAAAGATTTTTTCCTCAAAAACTAGACTGTGCAACCAAAAAACTTTATAATCAAATACTGATCATAATAAAATCTCCTCCTCTAGTGCCTCAATGTACACAAGTTTCAGAAGAGTTCAAAAAAGCAATAAAAGCATTGCTAAAGACCTCAGTGTACATCAATCAATTGT
This sequence comes from Crenuchus spilurus, assembly GCA_036984385.1. Taxonomy (NCBI): domain Eukaryota; kingdom Metazoa; phylum Chordata; class Actinopteri; order Characiformes; family Crenuchidae; genus Crenuchus; species Crenuchus spilurus. The sequence continues at coordinate 50,873 of BRDA01014403.1, read as the reverse complement.
TAGACAAAAGGTCTACAAATGAAGAAAACTCTGAAGTTGTTGCTACTCTACCTGGGACTCTAGGAATAAGCAATCTAGTATTGCTTTTACAAAAAAAACTGAATGAGAATGGTGTTCATATAAGGACGTTGCTGCTGTCAAAAAAAAATACATTGCAGTTTGTCTCATGTTTGCCCAACAGCACATGGATGTTCCACAGTGCTTTTGAGAAAATGTTCTATGAATAGCAAAAGTGGAACTTTGTAGCACAAATGCACATCAACACTAAAACCTATTCCCAACCGTGAAGCATGGTGGAGGAAACATAATGGTTTGTGGATGCTTTAGTGCCTCAGGATCTGGATACCTTGCAATCTTTTAGGGACAGTGAATTCAAAAAGATATCAAAACATTTTACAGGATAATATATAGGCAACAATTTAGAACTTCAAGTGGCCACTCTATAGTCGCGTTTTCATTGCAGTTTTGCGCAAAACTTTATCGATATTCTGATTTGTCGAAAAAACAATTCAACAAAACAAGTTTCGCAATTGCAGTGTTTCCATTAAATGTGCTAGTGCCGTGGTAGCAGTATGTATAAAGCTGAAGTATGTGTTTACATCCACTGCCGCTATGTTTGTAATGACTTATTGCGAGAACAAACATATTCACATATGATTTTATAAAAGTATTTTGCTCATCATCAGCCATCAGAGGAGACGGCGACTTATCGAGGCTTTGGAGCAACAAGCCCCTTATACTTGGGAGCGGCTACGTATGCGGCGTTTTTGGGAAACTGTAGTCGATTATTTTACAGAAGAGCTGTGGATTCAACATTTTAGAATGACACACTCAACTTTTA
>BRDA01014403.1:0-50022 GCA_036984385.1 Crenuchus spilurus | reverse complement strand
TAAGGTTTTGTCAAGAAGTTAGTAAGGAATGAACTCAACGAACACATAAAACCAATAACAAAGAACAGTATTCAGCGTTGCGATGCTGTGAGATCTCTAGTGGAGCCAGCTGCACATTGTCCAAGGATTCTCCTCGTTATTCCAAATATGCCGCGTCATCTTCATCCTCTTAGTTTCTGTTGTTGTCTTTTTCTCCGTCATCTTTTTCACCAATAGAAACGTCCGGTTGTTGATCACGTGACTCCCTTAATGCAAAAAAGTCCGTTCGAGTGTTTCCATTACACTTTTGCGATATAAACCAATTTCGATACGACTGAAAAACCTCCTCATCTTAGCGCAAAAGACTTTTATCGAAAAACGTGCATTTTTTCAAAATTGTCGTGTTTCCATTAAGCAAATATTTATTCGCAATTCTAATTAGCAATATTTCATGGTCAATGGAAAAGCGACTTATGACAAGAAACAATAACCAAAATACACAAGCAACTCAAGTAAGGAATGATTGAAGAACTGTTTTGGAATGGCCAAGTCAGGGCCCTGACCCTACCCCTATGGAAATGCAGTGGCTTGACCTGAAGAGGGATGTGTATGCATGGCATCCCAGAAATACTGGTGAACCTTGCAATGACAGACTTAAGCGCTAACTATGGAGGGCATTCGATCATCGTTTTCCCCCAACCTATCAAATTGCAAACTGCAAAGCTGAAGTATAAAAAGTATAAAAATTGTGAGAACAGCAGCAGCATTTAAAAGCATTTACACTGAGAAAACCGAAAAGGTGAGACATCTATGTCTCCACTTCAAAAAAACAAACAAAAAAAAACCCCATAATGCTCTGTGGGACTCCAGTGGTTAACATGAGAGATGGCAATGAGTTGTTTGAATTCAAAGTGCAGATAGTGTAATATCTGAAATCAGAATGAACACTGCTGTTTTCAATTTCAATTTCAGGCACAGGCTTGGATTGTGGTTCACCACTTTGGGTTAAATTTTGTGCGAGACTTGTCAGCCAGTTCACAGACAATGTTTTTCAGTGCAACACTGCAAATAACGTATGTCTTTCATCTTCTGCAGTTTATAATATCATGATAAGATTCCGGGTGTCAGCACAAATCTGAGTGCACAAAGGCCAATAGCAGAAACCGCTGCTGAATGTGCTTGACCATTAAGCCCTCAGGTGGTATTGTTTAAGGAACAGTCATGCTACAGTAATGGCCACATGAAACTGTATTATGCAAAGATGAAGCCACATATTAATTTCCTGCAGAAACACCAGCTAAGTTTCTGGGCCTGAAGCCATCTGAGATGGACAAAAACAGTGGAACCATTTTCTGTGAAGTCCACATTTATGCCCAATTTTGGCAAAAATGGACATTGGCCAAAAATGACCAACTGTTGACAACGAAACGTGCAAACACCAGTATCTGTGATGGCATGGGGTTATCTGCATAGATGTGGAAAGTCCCATTGATGTGGAGGCTTATATTGATATTATGGACAAATGTTATCATCAAGACAATATATTCTCACAGGAACTCAGCAGGACAATGCTAGACCTCATTCTGCACAAGTAACAACAGTGTGGCTTCATAGATAGAGTGTGTGTGCTTGACTGGCCCTCCCTGCAATCCAGAACAGTCTCCTGTTGAAAACATATGGTGCATCATGCAGAGGATAATCAGAGAATGACAACCTCAGACTGCTGAGGAGTGCAAATACAGCACTTGTATAAAGCAAGAATGGGCAACAATTGCTCCTGCAACACTCCAACATTTAGTATTTTCAAATCCCAAGGATTGAAAAGAATAATTAAAAGAAAAGGTGATGTGACCCAGTGATAAATGTACCTTTGTCCCAGCTCTTCTTCTGGGGGAACGGTAATACAATAACTGGAGTAAGAGACCACCAGCATGGGTTAACTTTGGGCAAGTATGGCATAATCATCCAAAAACACATCCATAGACTCCATTTCTAAATTTGTTTACATTTAATAAATACAATTAAGTTCATCATTGAAATCACTGAAATATTTTATTTGTTCTTTGAAGTGAAATGAAAAATTATAGCTAGATAATTATGTAGACATGAATATTCAAATGTATTATTACTAATAAATGAGGATAGGCAAAAAGCAGCATAAATCACTACTCAGGCACACGTTATACTTTGTCTCATACTAGTAAGAATGTTATCATACCAAAAAACTATGGTACATAGTAAATCTCTAACAAACACCAACAGACAGTCATACTGAATGGGTCGCTGTATGTAAGATGAGCGTCTGTGAGTCGGCCACTTTATTTCCTGTTCTCGCAATGATGTAATTCTCCTCTGACCTCACATAAACAAACCTGGAACACACAGTCCTACTCTGTGACCAGAGAACTGTCCCTCTGCTCTGTCCAGATTTATTTACACTCTCAGACACACAAACAGATCTTTATAATATTTATGCATGGTAACCTGGTGTCCAGAAATTCACAAAACTCTCATCTGAGGTGTTCAGCCCATTGCTTAAAAAACACCTTTTAAAGGCTCAAGACTCATTTTATATCACCATACATGTCCAGCACTAGAGGCATGGGGTCAAATTAGAGTCCACTCTAATGTATCCAAAATGCACACTGAACAGCAGTCTGAAAAGACAGTGATACATTACAGAGGTATTGGAGCATGACATGGTACCTTGTCTATCAAGGTTCCCTGCTGCCATACTTGTACAGAACAGCTCCATCAAATGCCAAAGGGGGGTGGGGGGTTGTCATGGTAGGATGATCCAAAAACGCGCATTGCATAGTTTTGCCAGACCATGTAGGAGCTGCTATTTCTGCCCATGACGGACACACCAGATACTGATTATTGTGCAGTTTGTATAATTGACTAGACAAGCTGTATTTGTAATCATGTACAATCAGTATCATAAACAATCTAATAATATTGCTCTGATATTTCATCACTTCATGGCCTTTACCTCACTTTCATGAGGCTAATGTAGTTAACAAATAACAGAAGCTTATATCCATTAATTAGCATGATGCTAACGGCATCTTAAAAATACTTCTATAAACATGAACTAAAGTACATTAGCATAACAGCTTACATGTAAATATTGTGAAAGTTTCAAAATGTACCCATCACTCCACAGTCCTTACAGTCCTTACATGGAAACTAAGCTGCAAAACACATGCTTGTGTTGAACTCCTTATTGTTCATGATGTCATCATGGCTTCAAGGTTTAGTCGTAAAGTGGGGTTGGAACACGATCACGTAAACATGAATTATGACTGTTAAAGCATATGAAATGGCACAATCATCATAAGTGGACCTTGGGAATGAATAATAAATAATAATAATAATAATAATAATAATAATAATAATAATAATAATAATTATTATTATTATTATTATTATTATTATTATTATAATTATAATTATAATTATTATTGAATTATACATTGTATATATACACACACACGTGTAAATATATACATTTACACATGTGCACGAATGAACACACACACACACACACACACACACACACAAACAGTACAAGTCAAAGGTCTGGATACAACTTCTAGATATTAAGTGGGTTTTCAGTATTTAAAAATGATCTGCATTGTAGATTAATCAAAATAGCACCTCTTGCTTAGATGACCGCTTTCTTGGCATTTTTTCAGTCAGCTTTATGAGGTAGTGACTTAGAATGACTTTCAGTTAACAACTGTGCCTTGTCAAGAGTTAATAACTTGTATTTCTTTTCTCTTTTTTTAACTATAATTTTATTTCTAAGTTTTTGCCAATTTTTATCCCTTTCCCAATGTAGTCATAGCCAATTAGCCCATCCCCTCCATTAGGACTCTCCCCATCACTTTTGCCATGTCCCTGACTCTAGGAGGGTTAAGACAAGCACAAGCCTCCTCCGTTACTTGTGATTCTTTTCAAACTACCACTGATGCACAGTCACTGTGGAGCCAACACGCTTGGAGGGAAGCACAGGATTCCCAGCTCTGAATGGACCAATCAGTAGACGCCCGAGTTAGCAGACATTGCAATGTGAAAGTGATGGTGAGAGAGAGCGCCATCTACCCGCCCAGAGAGAGCACTGCTCATTTTTGCTCTCTTGGGCTCCAGCTGTTGATGGCAAACAGTTTGACCGGGATTCGAACTCTGTAATCCTCTGGTCATAGTGTCAGCGTCTTAGCCTGCTGAGCCACTCAGGCATTACTTCCATCTTGCCCTCTTAATGTGTTTGAGACTAAAATCTAAAATATATTTTTGTTTAACTCTAAATTTACAATGTAGGAAAAAAAATAAAATAAATAACAACACTGAATGAACAAGTGTGTCCAAATGTTTGACTCATACGTGCGTGTATACATATATATGTGTAAAAGTAAAATAGACTATTATTATAAGGTTTATGTAACCATATGAATACACTGACCACCATGTATCATGTTGTCATAGTTACTGAGCTTTGTATGAATAATGCATTTGTTTTTGCTGCATTTTCAACAGGTGGCTCTGAATATGAGCGTCAATATCACAAAAATTCAACTTTTTTTCAGTTTCAAAAAAAAAGTTTGGACTTCTCATGAGTAGTACTAATTATTCTTTACTGTTTTCCACATTTTAGAATAATAAAGACTGAAGGGCCATGTTATGACATTTGTGTGGTTATATGTATTAAAAGTTCTAAACTTAAGCCAAGACATGTTTGGAGTCCACATCTTGTTTCTTAACAACCACATCTGTGATGAGCAGGAAAATAAGTAAATATGATTTCTGGGTGAACCAGTTATTTAACACTTCTGCCCATCAGGCCTGGTTTACCTTCTACTAAAATAGCCTAATGTGACTCTGAGATCGACTAGCTGGCCTTAGCTCAGAGCTCCACAGGAATGTGCATGATTGATGGTCACTGCATCTCGGACACTGCCAACAGGGCTTTCCTGTCACCATGGAGATTAACTGCACTTCCTGACAGGTGCAGAGGAGGTCATCTCACCCTGCCACACACACACACACACACTACTAACAACAATCAGTTGTTATTTTACATTTTTTCACACACGCTCTTGATCCACAGCAGTCACAAAAGCCTTAATGTTGTACAAAAGAAACCTCCAAATAATTAAATCAAATCACCCAATAAAATGTTATGAAAAATAATTATTTGTGACCCCGCCAGGGAAAACCAGGTCAAAGTCATTCTTTTTTTTCCAAAATGTGTTTTTTTCAAAACAACTTTTTTGTGAATTTAAGTTTTGTTTTTGAACAAAATATGTACTCCGATAGATATCCGAGACTATTATCTTTCATTTACAGCAATAATACTGAGTGGCTAAGTTTTGTCGCTAATGTGAGTGACACAATATTGACACGATATCTCAATAAGTTGCCCAGTGACTTTGGCCTGGTTTTCCCTGGCGGGGTCACATTTGTCCCTTAAAGCAAATATAAAAAATAAACAATAAAAGCCCCATTCATTACTGTACAAAATACAAAATAAAATATCTATTATAAATTATTTATAAGAGGTCTAAGTAATGCATTAACATGATCAAGAACACTATTTTATGTCATTATTTAAAGCTGTAATTACTCATTGTGGTGAATAAAATGTAATGATGAGCATTATAGAGATAGGCGATATCACATGCACTCAGTTCATTATGCCGTCTAATGTAGTTATGCTGTTTGACTAGAGAATGACCTTTTTTAACAAACTGTACTTAAAGCCTGGATTCACTGTAGCATTACATTAGCCAAAATAATTAGAAAATAGAATACTATGCTAAAAAAAGCAAATACCACATAAATGACCACTAGAAAGCAAATGTTAGCTTAAATGAAACATAAATAATGCATTTAAAAGTTGAAATGACTACAGCCTTCTTCCCACTTCAGGATAATCAGGGAGATTTTGAGGAGATTTGATTTGCTTCAATTGTAAAAAGGTCTTCCAATTGCAGGTTGATTGTAACCGATTATCTGAGCTGTTGGTCAGGTGTGTTACTCGTGATGTGTACAGTGTTTCAATTCAGAGCAGATCGTGTGTGGGCACCTTTTTGACTAACAACGATCAAGAACAAAAAATTGGTGAAAAATGTAATGCATGTAATTTTCAACATTGTTTAGGATTTTTTTTTCCAATTTTGTAATATGAGTCAGACTTAAGCGAAAATAAGTAACCCATAAGAAACAAATTAAAATGTCTGCATATTTTAGTGCACAGTTTGTTTACAGTCAAATAGTTCATTTCAGTAAATTAAGAGTAAGTCTGCAATAAAATGTGCAGAATTTTGTTCTCTGTAGAAGACGGGTTCACATCATCTGTATAAAGTGCTGCATATAATACATGCTATACTTAAAAGTGGTGGCTTAACGATCATTTTATTACCCAAGCAAGGATGAAGGCTTTGAAATGTATGTAGCTCCACCCCCTCCAGGATTAGAGATGATTTTCCCAAACTTAGTACACCGGCGCCCCCCTTGGCACCCCCCACCCCCGACTCTCACAGCAGAGCAGGGTCTGCTTTCCCCCTGGCGACACTCAGTCTCCCCTCTAAATACCAGAGAGTGAGTGTGTGTATGTGTGCTTGTTTGTGTGTGTGTGTGCGTTTGTGTGTATGTGGTTGTTTGTGTGTGTACGCGTTTGTGTGTGTGCGTGTGTGCTTGTTTGTTTGTGCGTGTGTGTTTGAGAGGAGGTTTGGACGGTTACACACACACACACACACACACACACACACACCTTTGTCTCTGGATGATAAGCAGAAGAATCTCTCTCTCCTTATCTCACTATCTCTGTTTGTGTAACTCGTCCTCCACCACACCAGCTGCACTGGCCCAAAAATAACAGACACACGTAGTATGCTGAACTAAGGATTTGTGAGTGTGTATTGTAAACTCTTCTCCACACACACCTGTGAAGAATGAGCATTCTGAATTAAAGCCCTTCATTAACACAGTCCACACAGAGTTTACATTGAATGGTACTCTATAGCACCAATAACACCAATTACAACCCACTCAGCAATGTTCCTACACCTCCAACACCTCACCACCCCAACAGCTGAACAGCTCCAACACCAGAACAAGCCCTACACTATGGGTGGGTCCCCAACATGTCAACACTGAGACAATACATACCACCACACATCCCCAAATCACTTCATCAATGCTTCATCACCCCAACACCTCAAACACTCCTATAATTAAACAACAACCTCCACCTCAACATCTCAATGCATCAACACCACAACCTCCAAAACACCTCAAAACTGCCAACATCTGCAACAGTCCTTCACATTAACACCCTCAACAATGTTTCAAATACTTCCAGCAACCTAGAGAGAGAGCTGTTAGGAAATGCTGTTTCAATGACCTGTTCAGATGCAGCGAGGACTTGGCGTTTACAGTAAATCTCAAGGTCTGTCTAGTGAAGGGAAGGTTTGAAAAATATAGGAAGTTGCTGGCTGTTTTTACCAATAAAACTGAGCTTTAAACAATACTGGAGCTTTCACAGTTAAAACTAAAGTTGTGATGAAACTCCACACAAGTGTGATACCCAGCAGCTAAAGATGAACAGTAACCACATCACCACTGTCTCACCTTATGCAGCTTTATATGTATTTTATGAGAAAAATATCAAACAGTATGTCTACTGTTATCACAGAGTAACTGTGTGTGTGTGTGTGTGTGTGCGTGTGTGTGTGTACACTCGCTCATGAGGATTCTGCAGGTACAGTATCAGTATTAAATGGAGTTGATATCTCTGAAGGAGATCCTCTCCTCACAGCGTTCATCACAACGTCATAAATAGCGCGGCCTAGATAGCAGACGAGCCAGTGTTGGTTTACAAACCACAGCACAAAAACACGTCCAGATTTACCAGAGAAAAAAAAACAATAAAAAAAAAAGAAAGTAAAAAAGAAAGAAACAAAGAGAAAGAAAAAACATCTGACAAAAGTTTTCTTTGATGACTATGTTGCCTTAAACACCCTGCATGTACCACTCCACCACAAATGGATTTGAAAATGTTTTAGACCAAAACTGTAGTAAATCAATCGCAAACAACAGGTAGTGTATTCATAACCATTCATGAAATATCAAACTTCATAACAAAATAAAAAAGTTTATATATTAACAGCATACAAAAGTTAAATACGTCAAATAATCCACACAATGTATTTATCTAAGCCTACAACCAGGTAAACACTCTACTCCACAAGACTGAAGAACCGCGCACAGGAGGACCATAAATCCTGATTATTTGCATCAGATTGAGTAAAGGAAATGAATGCAATGGTTGAGTCAGTCAGGCTATTGCAGGGAATTACTGGAGCAACAAAAACACGCCTCCAGCGCAACTTATGATTTATTCAATAGATGGGGAAATGGCAATCTCATCACGACCTGTGTTTTAGAGGGAGACAAATGATTTCACTCATACAACTTCAAAGCACCCTTGCCCTAGGTTTTGCATAATGCAGTGCATATTTCAGACGGGAAGTCAGCTCTTACTGCAAATCGTCTGTGGAGACTTCCATTTTGTGCCTCAGTAGATGGTAAAATGAATTTTCCACTTCATTGATATTTGCCTCAGTTTAAAAGAAACTGTGATATCAAGTGAACAGCGGAAGTGAATACAACAGCAGCTTGTATTCACTCATTCATTCACAGAGTTACTTGTTTGTTTATAGATCAGTTTGTTCAGTGATGCAATCATTCATAGAGCCATTCATGTGTTCACAGGTACATTAAACTCTTCGTTCATTCTTTCATTCATTCGCCAATCAATGCTTCATTCCATTTCACACTTGTCCTACGCAGTGTTCTTACATCCCCCTACACACTTTTGGTAAACACAGATTAATTAATTCATAGACTCATTAAATATTAGTACTTACTCTGATAATTTCGGGCGTCTGCTGGATGAGTATTGTGGAGCCAGTGTCTCTCCCAGCAATCACTGCACTAGTCACTGTAACAGGTGTAGGTGAAGGTGGAACTGCAGGTGCGTTGGCAGGCACAGGTGTATTTGTAAGCACAGGCTCATTGTCAAGTGAAGGCTCAGAAACTGGTTCTGGTGAAACTTCTGTTTTAGCAGTGGCCAAAGTGTCCTGTAGCAGACGCATGACCTCACGCTCTTTTGACTTAGTCCCCAACCCAGCACCGCTCTCCACCAGCTCCTGAGCAAAGTTCTCGATGCTCTCAAGAATCCGCAAGAGTAGAGCACCATCGTCCTCTTCGGTTGCCTCGACAGTCTCACGGTTCATTGGCTTGGTGTATGAAAGTCCAGGAGAATTATGGGTCACTGATGGATTTTTAGTTCCTGAGCTACCAGTCTGCTGCTGGTTTTGGTAGGAGTTTGTCTGCTGAACCGATTCATTCAGTCGCTTTAACTTTGGTGGGAGTGGAGGTTCCTTCTGCATGTTCTGAGAGAGACACTCCAGGTCCATCAGTAGTTTGTCAATATCGTCCTCCCCTTCTCTGCTGATGTGTGAGGCTGGTTTTGAGAACAGCCTTGAATCCAAATTTGGTGTGTATGGCTGGCTACTGGCCGGCTCAAGTCTGGACTTGTATGTGGTTCCATTTCGACTGATGTCCGTAAGTTTGTCGGTAACACTTGCGGCCAAATCTGAGGGTGCACTAGGTCTTTTAGAATGATGCCTGGACTCTAAAACACCAAAGCCACTGTGCTTTCCCTCACTTCTTGATGTCCTTTCCAGAGTGCGACCTACATCTGCATCCTCCTCAATGTACAGAGCCTCCATGGAATCTTTGCAGATGCTGTCCGTGCTGCTGGACAGAAGTGAGTTGCTGGAAGAGAAGGGATCATGACGGCCAGTTGCGACAGAATGATGGAAGGTTGACAATGTTGTGTTACTTGGTGCAGAGGGTAGGGTGCTACCATTAGAAGATGCATGGGATGGTAGTGATGGTTTCAAACTTCCTGGGAGTTCCCTGGAACCTTCATGAGACTCTTGCTGAGAAGTGGAGGATGGAGATTTAACCTGGGTTTTTGCCAGTGGAGGGGAATGAACGACATCCTCATATCGTGGGGGCTGTTCGTTGCCAAAAATAGGTGAGAAGGGACTTTGCTGCAGTCCATGAAGGCTGTTGACCAGTTCTGACAAATCATTATGTTCTTGCCTCCCAGTCTGTCCCAGCTCCAGCTCCAGAGGTAGTCTCTTAAGGTAGCTGGAGAGTCGTGCCATCACATTCTTATAGATGGCCTCAGGATTGGCAGAATCCTCGTTTCCATCTCCACCCATGGATTTCCTCTTGATGCACTGCTTTATGATGTCTGTGCATTTCTTCAAGTCCTCCGAGCACTTGAGCAGGATGTCCAGGCAGGCTTTTATGTCTTCTCCTGAGGTGCTACTGTCCGCCTTGGTCTTCTCTAATATTCTGGCAATGAGGTTCTCCTCGCTGAGGCTGTTGAGGTAAAGCGCGGCCGTACTGCTGTTCAGGTTCTGCTCAAGCGAGGCACTTCGGCTAAGCTTCTGCTCTTCCATGGCTGTCTTCTGCAAAAGTCCAAAGGGAGGACAGTTCTCATCATTGCCTGCAAAGTGGCCATAGATTATATCAAGATCAGTGGATCTTCGGCTAAATGAATCGGGTCTGACTTTTCGTCCCTTCCTAAAGGTCACATGACTGGAAGAGTACTTGATTTTCTCAAATGAAAACTCCTTGATTTTTCCACTAGCTAAGTTGATAGCCTCGCCTGTGATGTCCTTCAGGCTTGTTGAGCTTTGGACGGCTGAGCCTTTCTTGACCCTTGGGATGACCTGGTGGTAGTCTTCACAGAAGTGTCCAGTGCTGCCATTCTCCAGCATTTTAGAGGCAGGCTCGTGGAGGCTCAAAGGCTGGTCCCTGTAAGAGCAGGAAACAGGTGCATCCAGTAGCTCGGCACAGGTGCTGCGGTGAGCCACCATGCAGTTAAATCCATGTTTTAATGCTCCACAAGGTCCGTTACAGTAATGCACTGTGTGCTGAATGCGCCGGTCAATCACCACACTGTTATAACAGTTTATGCTGCTGACCACAATGCGATAGGTTGCTGCCATGTTTTCTTAAAAACGTTCGCACAAACAAAACGACTTCTTGAAGATTACAGTAAAATGATCAACTTAAAAACTACAAAAAGAAACTCTTTTCGGTCCCAAACCAAATCAAACAGCTAGAAATGATACTTCTGTTGCTGAAACTTACAGTAATAAAGGGCTACTTCAAATGCTGATTCTGCTGATTTCAGGCCAAAGAATAAACAATGTCCATGCCAGTCCTTTACCAGCACCCCATGATTAAAGAGGTAATTGTCAGCCATAGCGATGAGGCTATCCGTTCCTCAGCACAGGATGCTGAGGCCTAATTATAGGCCTGAACACAGTACTCCTGAACATCTCTCCTTTAGATAGTGGAAGCCTCTGGACTGTCCTGTGGCCCCTTCTTTAACCCAGTAAACTACAGACCACCTGGTGATAGTTCTGCCTTGATGTATTGTACAGATGAGCTTCCTCTCTCTTCAGTGGGTCGCAGATGTTTTTGTGAATCTTGCAAGTACACCTGTGATGAAAAGGGAGACAGAAGACACTGGTTCAGACTCATCAACATGTAAACAGGTTTTTGACACATTTATTACCGTAAATATTAACCTACTATTAGGTTTATGCTTCTGATTTTAGCTTATATTTCACTGTCAAGTGACTTATGTCCTCTAATTGAACACAAGCTTCAGCTTTTAAGTTGCACTGGTTACTTAAAATTATTTAATACAAAAGATGAACACAGTGTGCAAAAATCAATAGCATAAACTGCCTTGACTGGATGCTTTACCTAATCTTCTGACTGACCAAAAAGCATTAATGAAAATATTTAAACCAATAAACATTACTGGTGATGAATGAAGTGGAATGTTGCTCTTTGAAAGCGTAACTATCATCAATGTTGACCACAAAGATGCTTGGTATCTTTGACTGACTACTAGAAGGTGTGGTCATAATCTGAAAGTTGACTGGGCATCTGCCAATTTCCACCCATAAGTGTGATTTTCATTCTACATAATGCCAGACAGACTCTTCTGTCACCCAAAAGCTCATAAGATATACATATATACATATAACAAAACATACGTGTAAATATATGGGCGTGATTTACAAGCCTAGACCAGATTTCAATCTAGAGAAAAAATGGCTAAAAATCAATATGGACGCAAACGGTAACCTTAAAGTTACCTCCAGTTATAATGTGTCTTAAGCGACATCAACTAGTCAGTGAGACTTTATAAGATCTCAATGGGGTTTGAGTGGTGAGAGAAGATTTGGTATTGCAGTTTTACCGAAAATACAAGGTTATTTAGGTGACTATTGAGTTCTAGTGTTTGTTAGCATCATTAGCCTCTCAGCTGCAGTTCTAAACTAAAGAAGCAACCTATAAACATGTATTGGCTGCATCTTTTGTAATTGGAAAAGCATGTAAATATGTTCCTAGGAGAATTCCTCCTTTATCGTGGAGTTTGAAGTGCGTCAAGCTTTAACAGATAAAAGAAGTCCAGTCTTTTACTGCATAAGATATAACACCCCCCTGTCTGAACTTCCTGTGTTAGCGTGAGCAAATAGCCTCTAACCATACACATGCAAGTCGTCTTCAGAGTTCAAAGGAGCTCAAAGAGAGGACAAGAGGCAAGATAATTGGACGATACGTTACAGCTAGTACTAGATGAGGCATAAAAGAAAAATGAGAAAGCAAAAAAATCAAAAGAAAAGAGAAAGACTGAGCTACAGTTTCATTTTAGCACACTGGTTTCATGACTTAAGGAGCAGTTTTCTGCAGACTAAAACATTGAACAACCTGAAATGCAATGGCAGTAAGCATTTAAAGCAATGAAATGGAAAAGTAGGGAGTCAGTTTCAAGTCATTTCAAGTGCTAGATAAATTATAATGGGCGGCACGGTGGCTTAGTGGTTAGCACTTTTGCCTCTCAGCGCTGAGGTCTTGGGTTCGAGTCCCCGTCTGACCAGAGTTTCCATGTTCTCCCCGTGTCTGCGTGGGTTTCCTCCGGGGTCTCCGGTTTCCTCCCACAGTCCAAAAACATGGAGATCAGATGAATTGGCTACTCTAAAATTACCCTGGTGTGTGTATGAATGTGCTTGTATGCCCAGATATGGTTGGCACTCTGTCCTGGGTGATCCCCCTAGTGCACGATGCAGTCCTCTAGGTGGACGGTCCCTTTCAGATTGACAGTAAGCTGTGCGTGACTGGCTGCCACTTCTCACCGGTGTGTGTGGTTGAGTGTGTGTATATAAGGAGCGTATCGATTGTAAAGCGTCCTTGGGTATTTTGAAAGGCGCTATATAAGTGTAATGTTAATAATAATAATACAGTGCTATTGCAGTGAAGAAACTGGACATGGGGTTAAAATGTTTCATTGCTCTGCTGCATAATGTTCGATGTGCACATGTACTTGAGCAGAGTGTGGATACTTCATGATAGCAAATATACTGTTGAAACTGATCTGTATCCCTTCTTGTTCTGTTGACAATGGATGTTCATTACCAATAGTGGAAAATGGTCCAAGCTGTCAAAGACAGCAGCATGCTAACAGGCTGATTAACGAGTTCAATATGTAGTCATTAACATGCACTGATTATGTACCAACACTAACTAGCCAGGCTCAGGTGGTTCTAATTACTAGCACAAAAACAGTTCACAGTGACATTGAGAAATAGCTGAAATGAGCTAAAAATATACTTTAAAAATGATGGAAAAACTAGGTAGTGTTCTTCAGACGGTTATGGAACTGGTCCACTTAGTTTTTTTCCTCGTTTCTGAGGAAAATGTGTCTTTCAGTAAGTCATTATCATTTCCTGAGAGGTTCTGTTCTCTCAGCAGGATGAGAGGGAAAAACTGACAGTAATGACATTTCAACCATTCAATCATTAAACCATTTAATTTAACCTCAAATCACAGAGTTCCACAAATATCTAAACCCTACGATGAGCAGCTACTGCTGCTGCTAATAAAACCATGCTGTAATTTCATCTGTATCATTTCTCACCCGTATCTCACTAAATCAAGTGGAAAAATTGTGCTGAAAACACAGATTCTATTCTTTCTATTCATATCACATTCATGTCTGATGATGCCCTGCTGAACTCCCATAAAGGAGACCAGGTAGGCTGAGAGGTTAAGGCCTTTGTAATGTCTATAAATAAAAGGTGTTTGGAGGCATACAATCTTTGTGATGCTGATATATTTTCAATGGAGCAGGAAAAACAGAAAACACTGTACAAAAGAAAATAAATGGGAAGTTAAAAGGAGCCTGAATCTGAACAGTACAGGTGAGATGATTGTTAGCTGCAAGGCCAAAGTAACACATCCGCATTCTAGCTCCTCAGCCCCCTCTCAGAGGTCAATATCTCAGTTAGTCTTTTCCCAGGTCCATTTATGCTTCTGTGTCAAATCAACGCAGAGTCTAAACTGGAGCTGTAGCATTTATACTTGTGTGTTGGTGTCTGTGTTGCTCAGTATTTACATCGCCAGAACACTAGTTGGCAGTGGGCTTCCTATGAAAATTGGGCTGATTTCACTCATACATTCTGTTACTTCAAAACTGATGTTTGAGGAAATCTCTCACCATGAATTTACACCATCTGGGAGTCTTTGTAGCGAAGAGTAGTTGTACAAATGTTCATATTTATGGACTTCATCAGTTAATCTCTCCTAAACTTGATGTGTGTTTATACAACTGAATTTAATAATGGCAGCAAAGGCAGATGCCATCAAGCAGACCTATCACAGTTGCTGCAGTCTGCATCACAACAACACGTAGTTACTTTTATATGAAGGTGCACATCAGGCCACATACCCTATGCCATAGATTTCATACAAGTGCACCAATCAACCTTACATTGTATAGTCCAAGCCACACCCATTACTCTACATCAGGGGTGCACACACTTTTTCAGCCTGCGAGCTATTTATCTAATGACTAAGTCAAAATGGTCTACCTAATATAAAAATGCAAGACATATATTTATTTATAAATATACTGACAATTTATGTGTACAATGTATGCTGGTGTACCTTGAATAACTACAGGAATCCATATTGCACAATATAACTGTGTACATGTTTTGTCATTAGCCTACTTTACTCTGATGACTTGCACTGAATGGAATGAGTCAGGGATGCACAGTCTGGACAGTCTGCTGATAGCCAGCCTCAAGCAAACCTCCAAATGATCATCAGTCATAGTGGAACGATACTTGGACTTAATGGTCTTCATGTGTGAAAAGGCTGACGCCGAATAATTTAGTCAAGGCAAACACACTTCAAAAATGACAGTAAAAAGTCCTCCTCCACTCTGTATAGAAATGATCAGTTTTAGGTTTCTTAAACAGGCAAAACAAACATACATGTTTAAGAACTTACAGTGACAGGTGAACACAGACTACTGGCCAACTTGAAAAACACCGGTTTACAAGTCCACATGCTGTTTCATGAAGCGATAGCGGAGACAGCCAATCACACATTAGCAAGAAACGGCAGAGCAAATCGAATGAGCTTGTGGGCGGTCTAAAATGAAACAGGATTTTCAGATTGAGCGGCTTGGAATCCCGCTGGGTCCTAGTGCTCAACCAACTCCCTGTATGTCAATCAAGTGAGATGTTTTATAGCGAGGACGGATGATAGGCTCACGTCTATTTATTTTTTTTATACCATGCGATCTACCCACACTACCTTTGCAATTGACCAGTAGATCGCAATCGACGTATTGTGCACCCCTGCTCTACATGGACTCAGCCATTACCACAGGTCAGACAGGTAAAAGGTAAGTGTAAATAAGCTCTGATGTCTACTTCAGTAGTTTGAATAAACACGGTTATAATATTTTAATCCAAAGTCAAGACTCAAAAACTCATTTCATATACATGTGTGTGTATGTGTGTGTGTGTGTGTGGGGGGGGGTATAAAGTAAGAACAAATTTAATTAAATTATTCAATTATGTACTACAATATGCTAGTGTTGAACTGCAATTAATTGAATTATTTTAATCATCCTGTCAAAAAATAGCATTGAAAGGCCAAATAAAGTACTTTACATTTCATAAAGTGTTTACATTTCATAAGAACACTGCAAACCCCCAACAATCCAGTTGCAGGGCCTGTGCCTCAGAGATGCAGGGCTGAACCTGATAGCAGTGAGTCAGTGTGAACTGCAGCTCAGTGATGGCTTTTTAATGGCATTTTAACGAGCTGATCACACACACGATAGCCCTTTTTGCCCGTTGGGATCTGCCCTGGGCTATTTCCAGGCCAGAGAGAGGCCATTGCTGGGCTTCTACACTCTATATATTACACAACATACAACACAGAGGGGTCAGGACGCCCCGTAAAGCAGCCAAAGCAGCTGAGGAAGCATAAGTGGTACTTCAAGGGAGAGCAACAAATTCAACTAAAATCATCCCAGTTATTATTAATATGCTGGATGAAGTGCTGCTCCTTAAGATGCTTCTTTAGTTTTAGACTGAAGATACAAGGTTAACATTGCTAACAAGTGATGGAAGAGGACACCCCACCAATTAGCAATGATCACATGCTTGCCTAAAGCTGTAAACATGCCACTGTTTATAAAAATGGACAGAAGACAAAATTCATGCTTCTAGATATGTTCCTTATTTATCCCAGGTTTATAGATAACAGTACATCATACAGCGTCAAGAACCGATTAATCAAGTCTATCTGAGATTACTAAACAACTTCGCAAATCTCTACTGGTAGATGTTGTCTCATATTAAAAAATAAGATTTTCAGTCACTGCTACTAGCCATATTTAGTCTCTTAGCATGCAGGTCCACCAAAGAACTTCACAAATTGCAAACCATAAAATATGAATGCTTTTGAAGAGTCAATAAATTGCACACACAATCTTCAGTGGATGATAAAAGCGAGGCTTATTAAAGCAGTGATTATAATCACAGTAACAGATACAAGTCACTGTATGACTGAGTCACTTAAAGATCTGATAGTAAATGTTAAACTAATATAACATGAAAGACTGATATGGTTTTTCCAATGGCTGATGCCAATATCATGTTGCATCTTTTTGCATGTGATAAAATATATTTATAAAAATTAAATATTCGCTGAGGAAAGGATAGATTTATCAGTTATGTCAGCCATTTCTTATTTACTGGCTTCACAGACCAATTGTTGAAGAATAATAATCAATGTCAATTATCTAAAAATGAGAATCATTGGCCCAAATAATTGGCCAACCAATTAATCCGTCTATAGCTAAATATAACTCATTATCACCGGAGAAACGAATCAAATCCTAATTGAGCTTTAGGCGGGCAAGTGTATATTGGCAAATCAACTAGGTTTGCTGTAAAGGGGGAGAAATTGGGAAAATGTTAATTTTCTACAAACCATCAGTTTCAATTTTCAGTGTTTTCACTGACCAAGGCACTTATTTTGCTTAGATGAGAAGAATGTCACTGAAAGGCAAAACTGTCAATTCCCAGAGGATACATCAGCACTTTTTCACCTCATTGCTTCCACCATGTAATTACAGTTGAATGTTTTCGATGTTCAAATGAAAAATACTGTCATAAAACCAAAACACAATAAGAGAAAACTCCCACACATTGTTTGTCTGTGTGTGTACACAAGAGAAAACTGTGTGTATAAGGCCAAGTGTGTTTCTGCCTCATTATTTCTGCTGTCCTGCTGTCCTCTCTCGCCCTTCTCTTGCTTAATTACATTCAGACTCTACGGAGGTGTTTTCATGCATTGCCATCGCCATGGTGACTCCTTTCTCTGACCCAGGTGTTATGTCTCTCGGTTATACATGTGAAGGTTATTTAAGGTCAGATTAATCCTGACCTCTGGCCAGGGGAGCTACCCCACTCTGCATTAATACACCTGATTAGGTTCATGAAAATTATTACACAATCATCTGACCACAATTAAAATCATAATTATTTAATCTGACTGCAGTTATGCTCTACAGTTATTAGATTTCATAACCACATAAACAGGTCAGGGTTCATTAAATAAAAATTAAGTAACAAAACAACAATAAAGGAAAATAGAGGAAATGATTAGTTGAGACATCATCAGTCTTAAGAAAACAACAAAACTATAACATGTTGAGTCTAGTTATAGTTTATTTGTTATCTAGGTAGCTAACCACAACCCTTTAGGAAGTGTAACCCTCTTGGGTCTGTGTGGTTTTCAGACACTCTGATGTAGATTGACATGACTTTGTTTTAACAAATTACACACATCTAAAACCATTTCCCCCAAAGTGCTAAACAGGCTTCTGTTCAGCATAAACTCAGCAACAACAGTAAGAGTGTAATAAATCTATATTTTGATTAAATCTGCTCTAAACTTAGACTTTCCAAAAACCTATTTTCAGATGTGCTGATATATAATGTGAATAAACACTCTAAACAGACTTTTGAGCTCAGAATTATGTAACCATAGATGTTGGCTACACACTGGTCATTACAGATTTTAGAAATAGTATGTGGTTCTATTTATATAGCTTAACAAATGTGAGTTGATGTGTTTCACTCATTCAGTGGTTCCCAGATTGAATATTTATGAGATAGGTGTGAGGTGAGATGTCTTTGTTCAGGTGAGTGCTCTTTTGTTTATAGAGACCAAATGGGCATTTGTGCATGTTCCTGGGCTGCTAATCCTCTAATGGAATGTCTAGAATTTCCATGTCATTATCATATAAATGACAGATCACGTCATTAGGTGGGGAAAAATGTGCTGTGCTCTGACTCAAGCTGAATAATATGTCTCTGCTTATTTAAGCTCCTCTCAACAATCTAAAAATATATTTAGATTTAAGCTATTAAGGTTTCTGGGTTATGTTTTGTTTTGTTTCAAGAATAAAATCTCACAGTTATATAAGTGTTTTTGTGGAGTTGTCTTAATATACAGCCAGTGGGAGTGTCATCTCCAGAGGGTTAACTCTATATGCTTGTGTTTAGGTTTCGTTTCATAGCTGAAACCAACATCGCTCTAGATTAAGTCCCCATTTTAGTGAAGAGACACTGTCAGTTACAATAGTTTGAGTTCTATTGGATAACCTTTAATTATATTAACTTGAAAAATGCATTTATCTGTGACTACAATCGCAAATAAGAAAAAGTTGGGGCAGTATGGAAAATGCAAATCAATTACATTTTCTTACATTTACTTTGAATTTATTTCAAAGTAGAGGCAAGATATTTACCCAAAATAATTCCATCATACACCATAATTTAATTTGTCAATATACATCCATTCCTGCAACGCCAGTTGGGACAGTAAAGTAGAGGTCTGCATTATCGCGGACTCCCGCAGAACCCATTACAATACCTTGCGGCGCGGGACCAAAATTAATTGTCTTTTGCGGGAGCGGTCGGTAAGTCAGTCCAGTCGTCGTGGAAGCAGGACGAGACATACATGTCGAAAAATCCTGCAAATTAATAAATAGTCTAGAAAATGATGATAATCATGCAGCTAATCAGTCAGTAAGAAAGTCAAAATACTGGTCAAAATACTGAACAGAATAGTCCCAGTCCCTCTCCTAAATAATATTTTGCTTTTGTAATAAATATTGTAGCATTGGCCATATCGAGGTCACGCGGTATATGTGACATCACCCAGAAGCACTTGCGGGTTGTACACAGTTGTAAAACAGTTATGAATTGTTACTATATGTTATTTTATGCAGTTGTGTTATGCTTGCTTAGTGTTTTATTAACTAATTATTATCCTGTGTTGGTAGATGTGATTAATTTGTTTATGTGAATAACTTACCGTCTGTGAGATGTAGAGTAGCATTAGTGTCATAAGCAGCTCGGAGAGTGTTAGCTATCTGGCTTTAATATGACAATCTTAAATATTCACAAGTGAGCCTAAAAAAATGTTGTACGTTATGCTGGATGAGTTTAAGTGAATTTCTCTCCCCCCATGCCACAATATGTAAGTAAATTTTAAGTTCTGTATAGTTAATCAGGTTGATGTGAGGATCAGGGACAGTACTAGGGTGGGGCTATGGAGCAATAACTCAGGGTTTTTACTCAATGGCTCCGGATCTTATATCCAACCCAGGACCGGTCCACCAACATCCCCTCTCCTCCTTCTGTCTCTCAGAACGAGACTGCTCGCGCACCCCACACACACCGGACGACAAACTAAACTCAACTTGCGCACAAACGCCCCGCCCCCCTGTGAGGACTGCGGGCAGGAGCGGGCAGGCATGTTTATGTGGCGGGCGGGAGCAGGACCAAATATGACAATTTTATCATGGGAGCGGGACGAAAACAAGCGGGAGCGGGACTAACAAATCAGTCCCACGCAGACCTCTACAGTAAAGCATTTACCATCTTTGCAATGTTGCCATTCTGTCTCAACACGTAAAATATGTTGTGGGACCAAGGACACCCAGTTCTGATGAGTTTCAAGTGATATTTTGTCATGGCTGTCGTCTCAATTTTCATTTCAAATTTCTCCACACATTCTCTGTGGACAGGTCAGGCCTGCAGAAAGAAAACCGCCTGGACGGTCCTTTTCATCTTTGGTCCAGAAAACATGGCATCTCTTTGCTCCTAAAAAGATATGACCACATTTCTCTGACCAAAATACACATTTCAACTGTATGATGGTCCATCCCAGATGCCTCAGAGCCCAGAGAAGGATTAACATAAGGTTTCTTTTTTGCACAGTAAGTTTTAAATGGCATTTGTGAATGTAAATCTGTATTGCAGTACTTGACAAAGGTTTGCCCATGTGGATGTATCAGCTATTGATAAATGACTGTTCTCAATGCAGTTCTGTCTGTGGGATCAGAGATCACAGGTGTTCAGCTCAGGCTTTAACTCTTGCCATTTATATACTGAAATTCCTCCAAATACTTTGAATTGGTAAATGATATTATAGTCTCAATAATCTGAAATTTTTCAATAATTTTCCCACGCATTTGTTGACAAACTAGAGATGTTCTCCCCATCTTTGCTCCTCAAAGACCAAACCTTCTGTGGATACTGTTTGTGGATACTAAATTGCCCAGGCTCAACTTTTTTTGGATTGTGTTGCAGGCCTGAAATTCACTAAGTGATGTATATTAACAAATGGAGACAATAAAGTTGACCAAACTAAACATACATCTTGGGTTTATGCTGTTCTCTATTAAATAAAAGTTAAATTACATGTAAGAAATTCTACATTTTCTTTATTTGCATCTTCAATATGGTCAAAAAATATTTGGTGCTGTATTGTGTTCTAAAATTTAGGTGGTGGTTGTGTTTGTTGTTGTATATAAAAACATATTTACTAGGTTGTGTTGACTTGCACTCTCAGGAAAAAAGGTATTGGATGGTACTGTTGGGTCAGTCACTTTCCTGTTACTGGAGTGGAACACTGAAGTACCTTTAGTTAGCAAACATACTGTAACTAACAGATTGTGTTGTAAATAATGTAATTGAAGTTGTATTGACTGTTGACTACCTGCTCCTTTCTCCTGGAAAAATGAATGTAGGGACCTTTAAGGGAACAGTTATATTGTTTGTTTAAATTGCATAGTAAACACGTGTCTAAAGTCCTCCAGAAAAATTCTCAAAACTCAATTAATCAGAGAGTTAAACATGAACAGACTCAATCAGAACAGTTGTACTGAGTCATGAGGACAGTGCAGAATTAACACACCGGTCCCCAACACTCAGTAACGTGAGTCGGAATCTAAGCCAGCAGGACCTAGTCACCAGTGACACAGGCGTCCGGCATCAGGGTGATGGACAACCACAGCGGAGCACCCGACTGACCACACGGCCAGCCAGGAAACACACATCAGCCTACAGGCCAAGAATGTGAGGCATCACTCAACACACATGCATGCATTTGGACGCCCAGACAGGAAGTGGACTTAGTGATGCTTTACATCTACTTTCATCTGCTCTGTAGCTGGAAATGTGAAGGAAACTTAGAAGATCTAATCTGATTGCTACTGTTGACTATATGACTAAGTTGATTGAAGTTGGTCAATATTTTATATCTAATTTACCAAATCAAAATACATTTTTAACCTAATTTACTTATAATTAAGACTCTGCATCAAAGTACTTTTAATCCAGAAACGTAAAGAATACAGAAGCTGTTGTGCATGTTTGGGCAAATATGTTTTTTTACATTTATTTATAGTCTGAGCTTGTTTGTAAAATAACTCCACAATCCTAATAACACACTGAACTATAATGTTGGCATATGTCATTACTGATGCAAGTTTTTGCATTCAGGAAGGGCTTCCGAGTGGCTAAGTGTACTAAGGCGCCGTCACTATGATATGAGGATTGAATCCAAGGTAATACTGCTTGTCATCAGCAGCCAGGGCCCAAGAGAGCAAAAACTGGCCTTGCTCTGTCCAGGCCGGTAAGATGGCACTCTCTCCCCAGCATTATTAAGTAATGTCAGTTGGAAAAAAGGCGGAGCTTGACTTCACATGTATTGGAGGAGGCCCGTGTCAGTCTGCACCCTCCTAGAGTGAGGGACATTACAAGTGATAGGGAGAGTCCTAACAAATGGGCGGGTCGATTGGTTACCAAACACAATAGAGAGAAAATCAGGTAAAAAAAAAAACTTATAAATAAAAAAATACTATACTGCAAACAGTTAAACACCATAAAATAAAGAATTAGCTGCCATTATTCACTGAAACATCTTTCATGTCGGAAACTAAAGACTCCGAATTCTTTACAAAGCGACCACACTTGATTATAACAAAGGGATGTTCATGTCCAGCATTTAGGTCAGGAAGTTTTGACGATAACTCTGATGCATGAAGAATGAATTAGTCACTCAGTTACTGAAGAGCTGTGCACTGACTCTTGGTCCTGACTGTCTCTGAATGTGGAATCTAAACATCCATGTCCATACCATGACTCACACGGGAAACCACAGGACTTTTCACCTGTGAGACTCAATCAGCACCTCCAAAAACAGCTGCAGGACATTAGCACAGGCTAAAGCTAAAACTCACAAGACAGGAATGGAAAACCAGGAGTTCAGATCCTACAGATTTACCTCTGAGAAAGTCGTCACTCATTCCTTTCTTACATGCACTTCAAAAGAACACTTTCTTTTTTTTATTTATTTATTTATTTATAGAGGGGACAAGATTACCCACTGAGACAAAGGCATCATTATCAGTGTTTCCTTTCTAAACAGAAAATAAAAAATGCTCCAGAAGAACATCTCAAATTGACAATAAGAACAGAACAAACAAAATGCACAATTGAAGAGAAAAACTATAGAACATATAATAAAAACTCTACCCATCTGTCAGATTTTTTAAAAAAACATTTTTTTTCCCAGACTTCACAGCTGCACAACTCAGATTTGTGTAACAAGAGGTCATCCTTCAACAGGGAAGAAATGAGTGCTCAGTTCAATTTGTTTTGGATTTATTCAAATACCAGTACACTTCAGTAAAAGAAATCAACAACCTGACTCAAAAGAAAGGGTTTTCAGTTTTCTTATGATTCCTCCTTTTGTATGCGTCTCTGAACTTCTGAATGCAAGATATAGATACTGGCTGTTTAAGAGTTTAAATTACATAACTGCAAGTTACGGTACTTTAATGGAGCACTGTATGAAATTAATGAAATTCTCTTATCAAAGTTTGTAGATGGAAATGATCCATTCAAAACCAGCCAACAATTCTGTCTAATGAAAGTTCAGTTTGACTGTGATGAGTTTTACTTCTCACTAGTAATAAAAAAATTGTACATTGTAGTAGCATTGAATTATTTCAATACTGAAGAAGCCATGTTCATATAGATTATATCACCATAATCCAATGCGCTATTTCTGAATGTTCAACTTCTTGCCACTTCTTGACTTCTGAATTCTTTCCACTTTAAAAAAACAAAAAGTACAAGATTCCAGATTGAAAAATCTTGTTTCGATAATTTAAATAAAGAAAACATTTTTTATAGGTCCATTCATCATTATATAAAAATGAAAGTTTTTTTGGTGGGATCCTATTTACTGATTTCCTAGTGTGAGTCATCAGCTGTTATTGTCTGCAGCTGGGTGGCTGGTTTATTAAGGGCTCAGCCCAGTGTGTTTGATGCAGAGTATTTGGCTTTGCCTGTGCAAGTCTGACTATACCGTTAACCGGTCTCTCTTCTTTAAGAGTCTCAGGTATGACTATTTCAAACTATCTCTAGCACTCAGTCTCTGGACCTTCCTTCTCTGAGGTCAGAGACTTTCCTGTCTTTTGTGTGACACATTTTTGCTATGAAGGGTCTGCAAAACCTGCAACTCCTGTCAGGCTCCCCCCTAAGGCCAGACAGCCGTTTTGGCATGCACATTTTTCCAAGGTAGACCTAGTACAATGTGAGGTAATTTCTCAGCACACTCAAACTGTGTGTTGGTAGTAAGTGGCATGTGTGTTTCACAAGGTTCTCTGTTGGTGATGTTGCACCTGGTAGAGGGTAAGATCTCATCTCTCAGCACACATGAGTTTCTAAGTGTATTTGGTTAGGTTTGCCTTGTAGCCTGCTATAAATGGCTTGGCGAACCAACCCCCTTTAGTTTATATTGTTTAGGGCTTTGAGTATTCAACAATCTGAGTGGGGCAGTGGGTAGCCTGACATCCTCTGTGCTTTTTGTTTCCCATGGTGTAGGTTTGAGTCTCAGGCATTGCAGCCATTTAATAGAGGTTTTGTTGTTTTTTCCCCCACTGTGCACTACCGGTCACTCTCCTATTTACATTTTAACCCCAACTGGTGGCGTCACTGTGTATTAACTAAAACACGGCTGTAATTCAGGGAGTTTCCTCACCCTGCCATACAACTGAATTGCTGGTTGGCATATTAGAGAAACAAAGTAAAAAGGAGCTGTTTTGTGTCAATGATGCAAAAAAAAGGAGATACATGGTTCTCATTACAGAAACATTATTCAATATACAATACTAAAGCAGCAAGACAATATGCCATTTGTTTTTCTTTTAATTTAAACTTTATTTTAAATAATGACAATATAATAGAATTAAATGCACTCCTGTTTAAAAAATAGATGTATTTATTGTTAATAAAAATAACTATTCATCCTCCAATTAGTGTAACTGACTGAAGGCCAGTTGAAAAGCAACATGACAGATCTGTACACACACTGAACCATCATTCAAATGCATGAACACAGAATACTGTGAGAACAGGCGTGTAGCCTGATGTAATCGGAGATGTTACAGTCAGATTAATTTCTAAAAGACATTCCCACACTGCACACTGTGAAACAGTGACAGACTGAAAACAGTGGACAATAGTCTTCCTGTCCATGCTGCTAGCACACTAAAGTTCTCCTTCTCCACACAGGACCATATTTTATACATTTTAACAGAAATGTAGCACTACCTTCATGCATCTGTGCCAAGAGAGCATTTGAATTATTGTAATTCTGACCTGTATGAGGTAAAACTGAAACCAGATCAGACCATCAATCCAAAACGTGGCCTTCAAACCAGACGACAGTAAATAACTGGTTTTGCAGCCAGACAGCAATTACCAACTCAAACAGGCCAACGTTAGAGTAAGCTAGAGTGATTTATTTTCTAAACTATACTTTCCAGGAGACGTTAGCCATGCAATTATCAGCTGATTGCAGTGTACATTTCTCCTGAATGCAGCAGTCTCTGCAAGCCTCCTCCACTAGCGTAGAGTTTCCTATTCAGAGGGAAACTATGAGACAAAGTCAGCAATAACATCCCCCAGCACTTTATAAACTAATACAGCAGCGATGACAAAGTCTTCCACATTCCACAACATTCACCAAGGTCCTATTATAGATCCTAGTGGAACACCACCCTCCTATGTATACTGTATATACAAGAATGTACTATTTTGGGGGGAAAACTACTATTTTAGAATATTTCTCTGACTACACAAGAAAAAAAAATGCTCAGATAAGAATATCAGCCCAGCTCAGCAGCATTGAGCCTAGAGAAATATGAAATATACAGCTAGAAGTTGTAGAATGGCTGTAAAGGTCTTCAACAGAACTAGAATGTCTGCCACCTCTTCTCTAATAAAATCACTTCTGAAAAACACAACACAGAGAATTTATAAACTCAGGAAACAATTGTACTATTTGAGTGTGGATGTGTCCATATAATAAGCCTGGTCATTATATTAGGGGTTGCCCACCACTTTGGTATTCACTAGTAGTGTGTGGGTTTCACTGCACTGATGGGTTAAATGTGGAGATCAAATTTTGCATCTTTTTTCAGTAGAACCACATGTGATGAATCTTTTTTGGCAACAAAACAAAACACAAACAAGTCCCAAGAGGAGGAAGAAACACTTTCAGGGAAAGGAAGAAACAATCACTCATATTAAACAGATATCATTACAGATTTAAATAGAAGAAAAGTGTACTTTGATATTTTATATGATGATAAACTCATATTTGGATAGTCTTTGGTGGGTCCTTTAGGGAGTGTTTACTGTTATGAAGTAAAACTATGTTGTAGTGAATGTAAACAGGACTATAAATGGTCTGGTCTTTTATACAGCTCTTACAAACATTAAGAGGTTGGGTTCACTTTTTAGACTGATTAAGGACTTACTGTGTACATGTAAACAATCATTGTTGGTGGTTTCATGGAAAAAATTGAGTGGAGACTCACAGTTATAGTTTTACATTTACAGATACTTATTAATTTTATCAACCAATTCATAATAGTTACTCAATAATAAATGTTAAGTCTGGAGTAAGCACTGAAAGGGTTAAATACAGTTAAACACTAAGATACAGTTACAATGGGTTTACAGCACAGCAGCGGTAAAGTGTAGGGTATGTTTAAAACCACTTTGTGCCTGTGAAAGCCATTCTGAGGTGTGTGTGTGGCCAGCACAGGCTCTTTAAATTGGGGTGGACTGTTTCCAAGACAGGGGGATTTATACTCCAGCACAATTTGGGATTTTTCCAAAAACGTCAACAGTAGTTCAACAGACTCTACATTGCAAATCATTACTCTATGTACACATTCACAAACACATAACACCACTGAGGTAGAACATCACGTCCACTTACAGATTAAGTGAATAATAATAATTATCTAAGAACAGCTGCTAATGTGAACGTCTGGGACACATTAGACAGTAAGAGAACAGTCGGTTCTCCTAACGGACATGTTGGATATGGCTGAAATGGGCAGGCATGAAGACCTGAGTGAACAAATCCTCAGATGACTAGGTCAGAACTTTTATGAAATGTCAAGTCTTGTGGGAAGGACACAGCCAGCAGTGGTCAGCACCCAATGACAGTGGCCTCTAAATCAATCTGAAGAACATCTATGGGAGTTGCTAGGACAATAAGTAATCCACATCAGTTACACCTCACAACTTACAGGACACTGAGCTGATGTTTTGGTACCAAGTACCACAGAACACATCAGAGGTCTTGTAGAGTCTTGTATGACACTATGTCTCTTGGATCCAAGTTGTTTTGCAGGAACAGGGAGAACAAACAGTAAAATGTCATAGTTTTGGCTCATTGATGTACATAAGCACAGTTCAGCAGAAACACAGCTGTGATGTAAAGGACTGCATTTAGATCTAAACAAGAGCCAGCAATTCATGCCACCAAAATAATCAAATCAATAGGCCAAGAAGGAGGCATTACAACAGTACCACATGTATCTCCAAGCCTATAATGAATGAAAGACTCATTGTTGAGGAACACTGAGGGATTCTGTGAGACAGTGTGGTGTATGTCACTCTGTCCACATGAAAGCAGTACTGACCACACAGTGAGTGATGATGGAAAGAAATGTCTAACACTCCGATAAATGCTGTGTTGGGAACTGTTGACTCATTAACTCTAGCTATTCACTGCACAGTGTGTGGACTGACTGAGGAACAATGCAAAGATTTAAGCCTGGGAATTCAAACACTAATAAACAACACTACACAGTACAACATGTAACCTCTCACAGAAACACATCACCATAATCTCCCACTACATACAACACCCAGCACTGTTCAACACACCATGGCTCAACCCAACAATGCTCACTATGCAAACATTCAACACACCAATGCTCAACATGCAACCAGCCACCAGTAAACAAGCCACCACCCAACCCAACACAACACCATTCACTATGCCATTATTCAACACACTACTATTAAATATGCAACCTCCCAACACCACCCACCACTAAACACGCCACCGCCCAAAACGCCACAGCTCAACACAACACCACTCACTATGCCATCATTCAACACACTACTATTAAACACACCACGGCTCAACAAACCACTGCACACCACTAAACACGCCACCAAACATCACACCAGAACACCATTCACTATATGCCATTATTCAACACACTACTATTAAACACGCCACCACCCAACACTAAATATGCAACCTCCCAACACCACCCTCTACTACTAAAAATATGCCACCACCCAAAACTCCACAGCTCAACACACCTCCACTCACTATGCCATCATTCAACACACTACTATTAAACACACCATGGCTCAACAAACTACTGCCCACCACTAAACACGCCACCAAACATCCACCACCCAATACACCACCACTCACTACCCCATCATTCAAAACACTACTATTAAACACGCCACTGCCCAACACACCACTGTCCACCACTAAACGTGCAACCTCCCAACATCACCCACTACTAAACATGCCACCTCCTAAAATGCCACAGCTCAACACAACACCACTGACTATGCCATCATTCAACACACTACTATTAAACATGCAACCTCCCAACACCACCCACTACTAAACACGCCACCGCCCAAAATGCCACAGCTCAACACACCTCCACTCACTATGCCATCATTCAACACACTACTATTAAACACACCATGGCACAACAAATCACTGCCCACCACAAAACACGCCACCAAACATCCCACCTTCCAACACAACACCATTCACTATGCCATTATTCAACACTGCCCACATCACCACTTCGTGTTGCACCATGGTCCCGTTATCTCGTTTCACTATGTACTTTGTATGCAAGTTGAAATGACAATAAAACCTCCTTGAACCTTGAACCAGCCACCAAACACGCCACCACCAAACACGACAGCTCAACACAAGACCACTCACAATGCCATCATTCAACACACTACTATTAAACACACCATGGCTCAACAAACTACTGCCAAACATGTCACCACACACAAACGTTAAACACATTACTATTTAACATACCACATCATATACACTGATTAACATCTTTAACAATACAGCAGAGATGCCTCTTTCTCACTCAGCTTCTTCGCCTCATATGCATACACCATTAATATTAGAAATGAATTAAAATGAAAACACAAAGAGATACAATAACGCACTGTTACAGCAACAGTGTTTACTGTTAATTAACTGAATCTTAGGGCTCATGAAGATGCAAGAATCTGGGAAAAAACAAAAATGCTGATGGCAATAATATCAACGATTAAGAAATGTTAAACATGCCATCAATCACAAAAACTCCTCTGTCTACTCTTTTATCTGCAATCAGGAGAAATGTGCTGCCTTTCCCCTCCAGCCTCTGTGTTTTTTGTTGAATACTGAGTATTGTGGAGAACTGAAGATGCCAACAGTGTATTAAAAGGCTTTTTATTAGAAACCGTTTGTATCACAATACGTCAAAAGCCATCCACTTTATCCCTGCACTATCACAAAGTGAATATTTTCCCCAGCCTTTTCTTCAGTCTCTTTATTCTAGCTGAACCAGAGACAAAAACAGAATTTTTAAACGAGAAGAAGTTGAAGGGAAGCCAGAGCCTTGGTGCTCGTTAAAAGACATCCAGCCAAAACTGCCCAACCAAATCCGTCCAACCGAAACCACAACAGAGACAGCACTACCCTAAATGCCACGCTGCACAGGCCCAGAAAATAGTCTCTGATGTTCAGTGGATCACACCAAAAAGGAGAGAATGGGGTCAGGATAATCTGACTGCACCTGAAAGTTGTAAATGCTCAGCTGGAATTACTCCATTCAGTCTACTTATTTGGATTTTACACTGTTTATTTTGTTATGGTCAATTGGATTTAAGAAGTCATCTGTTCTGTCAGGATGTGAGTCTGCCGTCTAAATGTACTGTATTATATCTAAGCCATTCATTGTGAATGCAGAATGTACAGCAGAATTTTCTTACCACACAGAATCAGGAACATTATGGATTAAATGAAATCAGAGGTGTTCACACACTGTCTCTGACAGCACACATCACAAACACACTCCACTAGAAATTCACAGTGGATACAAAAGTTATGGCTTTATTTTCCTACAAAAACTATGTGGACAGTAAGGCAGCAATGATATGGACAGTAAGGCAGTGATATAGATACTAAGGCAGTAATGATGTGGACAGTAGGGCAGTGATATAGATACTAAGGCAGTAATGAGGTAGACAGTAAGGCAGTAATGATGTGGACAGTAGGGCAGTGATATAGATACTAAGGCAGTAATGATGTAGACAGTAAGGCAGTAATGATGTAGACAGTAAGGCAGTGATATAGATGCTAAGGCAGTAATGATGTAGACAGTAAGGCAGTGATATAGATACTAAGGCAGTAATGATGTGGACAGTAAGGCAGTAATGATGTGGACAGTAAGGCAGTAATGATGTGGACAGTAAGGCAGTGATATAGATGCTAAGGCAGTAATGATGTAGACAGTAAGGCAGTAATATAGATGCTAAGGCAGTAATGATGTGGACAGTAAGGCAGTGATATAGATACTAAGGCAGTAATGATGTAGACAGTAAGGCAGTAATATAGATGCTAAGGCAGTAATGATGTGGACAGTAAGGCAGTAATGATGTAGACAGTAAGGCAGTGATATAGATACTAAGGCAGTAATATAGACACTAAGGCAGTAATGATGTAGACACTAAGGCAGTAATGATGTAGACACTAAGGCAGTAATGATGTGGACAGTAAGGCAGTAATGATGTGGACAGTAAGGCAGTAATGATGTGGACAGTAAGGCAGTGATATAGATGCTAAGGCAGTAATGATGTAGACAGTAAGGCAGTAATATAGATGCTAAGGCAGTAATGACGTGGACAGTAAGGCAGTAATATAGATGCTAAGGCAGTAATGACGTGGACAGTAAGGCAGTGATATAGATGCTAAGGCAGTAATGATGTAAACAGTAAGGCAGTAATATAGATGCTAAGGCAGTAATGATGTGGACAGTAACGCAGTGATATAGACAGTAAGGCAGTAATGATGTAGACAGTAAGGCAGTAATGATGTGGACAGTAAGGCAGTAATGATGTGGACAGTAAGGCAGTAATGATGTGGACAGTAAGGCAGTGATATAGATGCTAAGGCAGTAATGATGTAGACAGTAAGGCAGTAATATAGATGCTAAGGCAGTAATGATGTGGACAGTAAGGCAGTGACAGATGCTACGGCAGTAATGATGTGGACACTAATGCAGTGATATAGATGCTAAGGCTGTAATGATGAAGACAGTAAGGCAGTAATGACGTGGACGCTAAGGCAGTGATACAGATGCTAAGGCAGTAATGATGAAGACAGTAAGGCAGTAATGACGTGGACGCTAAGGCAGTGATACAGATGCTAAGGCAGTAATGATGAAGACAGTAAGGCAGTTATATAGATGCTAAGGCAGTAATGATGTGGACAGTAAGGCAGTAATGATGTGGACGTTAAGGCAGTAATGATGTGGACGTTAAGGCAGTAATGATGTGGAGAGTATGGCAGTAAAGATGTGGACTATAAGTATAATTTTGTCTAGCACAGCTCAAAATGACTCTGGTCTTTGTTCTGCCTCAGTTCTTGACCTGTTCCAGCAGTGACCTTATAAGGCTTGCACAGCTGTTCTTCCTTCCTCCTTCATGGGCAGAAAAACAGCCTTAATAAATAATTACTCTTTTTTTTCAGCTCATGTCAGAGCAGTTCCAGCTCGCGTGTGCTGTGCACAAAGCACCAGAGAGTTCAAAGCAGCCCTTCCAATCCAAACAACCCTGCCAAAATAACAAGGATACCCCCAAATCAGCCAGGTCATCCTACAAACCGCACTTACATCAACACTGTCCAGCACAGTTTAGCTGAACTCTCACTTTAATTGGCTTAGCTCATTATAAAGACCCAGGACCAGTTCTACCAAAAAGATTTAATATCTGCCCAAGGAACACTTGATTTTGATCAAAACTCCAAGTCGATGAATAATAAATTCTGACTTTGGAGAAATGAGGAAGGCCACTGAAACACGCTAAGGGTCCACAGAGGAGATCCCTGCCAACACATTCTGCCTATTGTTTAGTCAACACATTCAGCCTCTTTTCCCTCTTAAAGGGTCCATCAAGGAAAGCCAAATGTAGCTTGCTATAAAGTACTTTGATAGAGAATGATCTGGAATACCTTATGCATACAACATTAATCAGCTTGCCTTGCTAAACATCTAAACTTGTAGGATTTGTTGGATTTTGTTGGCAGCAAAATGTGTGAACTCCCTGAAGCTACACAACAGGCGAAACATCTTGTTGACAGTTTTTGGTTGTTGAAGCAAAATACAAGCTATGTTTTGAAGTTTTCTTGAAGTTCAGCATAATATGGACTCATAAGAGTGCAAAAATCAATCTTGTTCTTTATTGTGTCTAGGCTAAACATCATTTGTTTACTGTACATTCTGGTTTGAGTGCTGCCCCTAATGCATACAATTTTACATTCCAAGTATTCAAGCAGAGACCTACAGGGGTTAGACAATGAAACTGAAACACCTGCTTTTAGACCACAATCATTTATTAGTAGGTGTAGGGCCTCCTTTTGCGGCTAATACAGCGTCAGTTCGTCTTGGGAATGACATATACAAGTCCTGCACAGTGGTCAGAGGGATTTTAAGCCATTCTTCTTGCAGGATATAGTGGCCAGGTCACTACATGATGATGGTGGAGGAAAGCACTTCCTGAATCGCTCCTCCAAAAAACCCCAAAGTGGCTCAATAATATTTAGACACAAAGACTTGCTGTCTTGGTCACAGATGTGCCAGCAAGACGTGCACCAACAATTTGTCCTCTTTTGAACTCTGGTATGTCACCCATAATGTTGTGCATTGTAATATACTATATAACTGTGCTCTTACCTGCTAACTGAACCTTCACACTCTGCTCTTACTGATGCAATGTGACATTAATGAAGATTGGCCACCAGACTGGAACAATTTAGCCATGAAACCTCCCACACTAAAATGACAGGTGTTTCAGATTCATTGTCCAACCCCTGTATGTGAACGTTCAATTACAAAGCCAAGACATGTTCACAGAGATGAGTAAGCAGAAGTATAAATCAACCTTAACACATCACTGATATGTTAACTTCTCAAATTAGATTAATTACCCCAACTGTGAATGGGAATAGTTTTGACTACTTGAGCCTAGTTCATTTGCAGCCATTTAATATACTTAATTTGACGCCATCAAAGGCTTCTAAAAGGCCCAACATCCTACATTTCCTCCCTAATGTCTATTTACATCTGTGTGGTTCAGTACTAATCCATAATCCATGCTTGATGTTCACTTTCTAACCTTAATTTTATCACTTAGAATTAAATAAAGCAGTTTTGTTACTGTACCTTTAAAATAAATGATATATGTAAATGATGTCTGCTCTAATTGGTTGTCCTGTTTTGTGCCTCACTCTAAAAGCAGTTCTTTCTGAAGCACCGCAGTGTGAAAGAGGTGGAGCTAAACTCCTATAGACAATAGATATTTATATGTAAATAATTCCATGACATCAAGAAAACAGGGAATATCAAAAATGTTTTAGCAGTTTCATTTCCATATCTGGATTTTATAGACTGGGAATTGTGTGGTATGTCTGGAAAATGTAACAATGTTTACATATTACATCAGACTCTTATTTTATAAAAGCAAGGAGCATTAGGTTTGTATGATAGGGGCCCTTCAAGTGATACCTTATACCTGTTAGCAGTTCCAGATAAATGTCAAACTACATACAAATCAATGAGCAGCAAGGCAACAAAGCTGAAAAGTATGATTCCCTTCAAGAAGTGCTGTGGGCCCTCTTGACTGACTGAGACCAGCCTGTGAAGTAAAGCAGTGATCATTACAGTAGCATCTCATTCACAATCTAAGAGAAAAAGGAGCTGTCAGTCTTCAGAGAGCCAAAAAAACGCCCTGAACAATCAGCTGCCAAGCAGAGGATGAACACCAGCATGCTCAGACAGACTTCTTCAGCATCTTAGAAGAACCACCTTTGGATTTAAATGCCATTCTGCAGATGCTCCACTGCTTCTGTTCTGCTCAAATCAAACTCATTTCCTCAGGTCACTGCAATGAAATGTAAAATTAGTCTGAAGCACTTAATTAAGAGTTTTTTTACTGCAGTGGATGTTCATTTTTATAACCTTAATGGAATGATTCACTCATTAGTATTCAATCAGCCTGTTTGGGAATTTTGCTTCATTAAGATTCTAAATTTGCCTACAGAGCCTAATAGTTTCTGTATAAATACATCACCTAAAACTTCTGTTAACCCTCTCAAATCACATTCAGGTCCTAACACAGATCAGATTGTCTCACAGACTAGTGGATGTGGTTAGGATTTAGGACTGTGAACTATAAAAATGAAAAGCTAACTGATAGAGACAGCCACTTCAGACAAAAGATCTGTAGAAGAATGATCATGGATGAGATTCCTCCTTGATTATGGTCATCGTCACTAAAACTGATTGTACATCACTAATGCTCTGAGTCACTAATTTAGCAGATGCACATAAAGCAAGTTTTGTAACTTTTTAAAATTCACAGTAAGTCAGACTGCATCATAAACCACATCAACTAGTCTGTGATACCGTACTGAA
Source organism: Crenuchus spilurus (assembly GCA_036984385.1). NCBI lineage: Eukaryota > Metazoa > Chordata > Actinopteri > Characiformes > Crenuchidae > Crenuchus > Crenuchus spilurus. The sequence continues at coordinate 15,098 of BRDA01014403.1, read as the reverse complement.
CATCTAGATGATGTACGTTTGAATGGGTTGATTGAGTTCTAGTGATTTAGATTAGATTAAACTTTTTGCCAATGTGATTGCACACAATGGAATTTCATCTCCACATTTAACCCATTAGTGCAGTGAAACGCACACGTTAGGCTGTGAGAACATATGCCTAATGCGGTGGATAGCCCTATCTAAGCCGCCTGGGGAGCAGATCCAGTGCTCCATCTGAGGTAAGTGAAAAATTAAGTAAATATGACTGCTGGAGGAGTCTTTACTGTAATGACTTATGTTTAAAAGCTTAAAATTAAACATGCTCCTAACACAAACATACGCAGCAAAGTTGTACACAAATTTTACATTTAAATTCTGTTAGACAGAATGTCAGGAGAGCACAAAATTGCATAAAGGAAACAGACTATTCAAGAATGTGTGTTCAGTTTTGGTATATAATTGTGTCTTATTTCATAAATTTGATTCATTATTATGAGAAAAGTTTCTAAAATGAAGAACCCTATGAGGTACAGGTATGAAACGCATTAGTCTTAGAAACCTGTGGTTTTCACAAGCACAAGCAAATATACAAAAAAAAAAAAAAAGAGAGAGTGAAGAAGAGAGAGAAAGAGATTTGTGTGAGGACAAGATGGTATGCAGAATTTCCTAAATTCCTCACATCCAGGAGCTCATTCTCAGCAGTAATCCTGTCTGACAGCTGACCTGAATTTGTCTGGATCACTTCACGGTACGATAACACACACTCACACATACTCAATCCAGACCTAATCAGCCAACCAAAACCTCTCTGCACCTCAAATTCTCAGTTAGAATCACCTATAACATTTACAACCTAACATTTCTATTTGGTCACGTAGCTATAACAATCAGCTAGCATCTCCATTCAGACATTTAGCCAGAGCATCCTAAATTAAGTAGTTTATCAATTTAGGCATTTAGCTAGAGTATCTTAATTTAACTAGAATCTCCATTCAGATATTTAGCGAGAGTGTCTCAAATCATTTGGAAATTTATCTTTAGCATCTTCATTAGTTGTGTAACAACAGCTTCATTCACACATTTAGTTAGATTGTCTCAATTTAGCTAGCATCTACATTCAGATACTTAAATAGATGTAAAAAGCTGTTGGATCAGGCTAATCTTTCCTGATTTGCTAATAGGGTTGCAAAATTCCGGAAATGTTCAAACTTGGAAACTTTCCATGGGAATTAACAGGAATTTATGGGAATAAAACAGAAATTTACTAAATTGAAGGTTGGCCCTCAACAGGGAACTAATAATATAGTTGGGGAAAATATACAGTGAGGAAAATAAGTATTTGAACACCCTGCGAATTTACAAGTTCTCCCACTTAGAAATCATGGAGGGGTCTGGAATTTTCCTCTTGGGTGCATGTCCACTGTGAGAGACATAATCTAAAAAAAAAAAAATCCGGAAATCACAATGTATGATTTTTTAATAATTTATTTGTGTGTTTAAACAATTTAAACAATTTGTAGCACTCAGTCTCTCTGTCCTTTCTTCTGTTTTATTGTCTGAGGCTAGAGACTTTTGTAACTTTTTGATTTGTGTGTTGGCCTAAAGGGTCTGCCTGTAACATACCTCCCATCAGGTGTTTCTGTAATTTTGGGAAGATATATGATGGCCGACCACATAGTTTTTGAATTCACCGAGTGGTGGTGTGCAAACCTTCTGAGGCTTACTTGTACTGACACTGCACCCTATGGAGGGTGGGATCTTTCTCCCTGCACAATCACCTTGTGTTTAAAGCAGGTGGCACATGTTTCAAGATCTATCTGCAGTGATGCTGCACCTGTGAGAGGGTGGCACCTCATTCTGCTGTTTCAATGAAGAGGTTTGTGTTTTTTGGCAAAGTTTGCCAGATTTGTTTGTTGCTCATGGCTCAGTGAACCTTCCCCTCTAGTTTATATTGCTTTGGTCTATATTAGCACATTAGTGAACTGAGCTCTTCATTTCCCAGTTCAGGACATCCAATCATTAATTACAGCATCTCAATTTAACTAGTTTCTACATTCAGACAATTTAGCTTTAGCCTCTCCAATCATCGATGAAGCTTTAGCAACAGCTTTTAGATAGTGAACTAGTGTTAATATATATATACACACACACATTTACACATTTAGCTATAGCTTCATTTAGACATTTACCTACAGTTTCCCAAAACAGATAGCTGTAGTGTATTTCTTTTTAGCTAGCCATTACATTTAGATATCTACCTATAATGTCATTTAGACATAGTCAAACTAATTTCTTGGACAATAATTGTATTAAAAACCTCAGAGGAATTTCAAATTCTAACTCTCCCACACTTTTCCTCCCAAGACAGAGACAAAGTGTTTGCAAGTCCAGGTTGACTCAGAAAGTGATGTTAACAAAGACAGTTGGCTGAGCATCTCCTCTTCATCCGCCCCTGCATACTTACTTAAGCAGAACAAAAAAAATGCCATTAAGTGGATTCCAACACTGTATTTTACACTGTTATCTATGAAACTGATAAAAGTACATCACACTATGCATTTAGTCCTTGATTATAGATAAGAGTATATAACACATTATCTGATAACACATAATTAAGTCTCAAGAGGTCAAACATCTCTTGGCTGATAATGCATATTTGGTGTAAAATGCTACATTTGGCAAAATATTCCTTACTTTCTGTGAAAGTTTCAGATAGAAGAGTTGAAGGATTATTTTTATTTTATTATTTTTACACCTCATAATTCCAGTGAAAAACTAAAGAAACTATTTTTAGGGTAGCAAGCATGTGTTGGCTGATTGGGAACAATTGGGTAAAAGTGATTTTTGACAGAAACACATTTCTATGGCACTCATCTGATTTTCACTCAGGTCAGTAACCTGGACCCTTGACCCACCACAGAGGGTCAGATATAGCTTTCTGACTACATACACTGTCCACCATCAGACTTATGTAAACGGTCCTGACCTTTAATTGCTACTATCCTACACAAAATGGTATTGATTACTTCAACATTGTTTAAAACCTTCTCATGCCTTACTGTTGTACACTTACGGAAAAGTCTATGTGGCTTAAAATGTCTGCACCAGCCCTTTCTTTTTAGGGTCAAATCTTTAAATTGATCAGAATACAAGAATAAAATTTTAACTGCATTTTTCCCCATTATGCCCTGTTTCAGCACTTAACCATATTACAATATAAAAATTTAGCAATCCCAACTACTACCAACCAGTCCCTAGAACAGTGGTTCTTAACCTGGGTTCTATCGAACCCTTGGGGTTCAATGAGTCGGTCTCAGGGTTTCGGAGGAGCCTCTGCCACGGAGGTAAAGACACACTTGTGTTAAGTTGTGATGACACTCCCCGCTTGGCCATCACTTGCTGCAGAGGATCACCATACATTGCTTGGCCAATCAGTGCTGCGGGGAATTTAGCGCATGCAGTAGTCAACGGCTGTCGTAGTTGTACGTCTTGTGGTTATATAATATTTTAATCCATACTAAATATGTCAAGCAAAAAAAGAAAGATGAAAAAAGTATTTTGTGTATTCAAAATGACAAAAAACTAATTTAATTTAAAACTAAAAAATTAAGTTATAAAAATTTTTTAAATTCTTAAAAAAAAATCCAAATTAATTTTTAATTAGTAAACTTTAATTAGTAACTAGAAAAAAAATAATTTTGGGGGCTGAATTTCTTTTATGAGGCCGAAATATTTTTTCAGGGCCAGAATAAAGTAATACCGTAATTTGTTGAGTTCATGCAGTGTTGGTTTTGTTTTTTGAGCAAGGTGATGTTCATGCATGGCTCATTTTGTGCACCAGTAAAAAAAAAACATATCGCTATGTCTTGAATTTGGAAAAAAAAATCATATTTTATTTATCACTAAAGAAGGTTTCAGTGAATGCGCATATGAAACTGGTGGGTTCGGTGCCTCAAAAAAGGTTAAGAACCACTGCCCTAGAAGTTTAACACACTACCATCGTTATGGTCACAATGGCACCAAAGGTACAAAGCAGACACTGTTCTTTTTAAGAGTGGTTCACTGAAATATAAAATTTATGTATCACATATTTATGATTGTCATCGTCAGTAAACTCTATCAATCAGTGCTTCTTGTTCAGAAATAAGAGAAAGCTAGCAGCCAACATTTTGAAGGATGTCATTCGTAAAAAAAAAAAAAAAATACTTTTCAATGTTGCAATACTAAGGGAGCTTGGTAACACTTTATAATAACCTTCAGTGATAAGATATGAACTAATGATTAATAACTGAACAAATCATACTTTCAAGAACAAGTCATTGGCAAAAGGTTAATAACTGTAAACAAATCAGTTATTAATCAGTAGTTAATGCCATTCATGTAACAACATGAACTGTCAATAAACATTTGTTCATGTTCAAATTCTGATGGATGGATGGATGGATAGATAGTACTTTATTGATCGCATTAGGAGGTTCCTTCAGGGAAATTAAGGTTCCAGCATCATCATCAATACAGTACAGTAAAAGAGGTAGGTTGATAATATATTAATAAAGTTGTTGAAAAGTATATATATATATATATATATACACACATACATACACACATATACACACACAAAAGAATATAAACAGTGTATAAATTATTAAAAATATTGCACATTAATGTGCAACTGTCCTGTTACTCCTCATCCTCCCACCCAAAGATGAGGTGTACAGTTTGATGGCTTGAGGGACAAAGGAGTGTTTTAGTCTGTTTGTCCTGCACTTGGGGAGGAGCAGGGATTATTGACTTGACAATAATTACTGACTTGTTCATAGTTATTAGTTCATGAGTTATTAATGAAAAAGTTACTGAGTTAGTAAGCTCAAGCATACAGAGAAAACAAGAAAATGACAAAAGTATACATTTTAAGCACAATGCGTAGGCTAGAGGTGAGCTTACGGTTGCAGTGTGCATGATTTCATACACTACAGCAAAAAGAAGAGTTTTATAAAGTGACATCTGGCTTCATTAGCTATGTAAAGGGGAAAGAAAGTATAGATATGCTTGAGCGTTGCAGTATTGTGTTTTATGATACTGTATTTATTCTTAAAGACATGGATGTTTGGATTTTCAAATAGTAATTTACATGCAAAGGTCAGAAAAGCAATAGTGGTTCATTTTGTGTTGTGTTTAACGCCCCCAAACACTAGATATAGTGTTGCAAACTATCTTCAGCCATTAGATTCTTCATCTCCAACATAAACAAATAGCATAAGGATGCAATACAAATGTTAGCATTAGTATACCTACCAATTAAGTGGAACCTCAGTTATCGTTTGCAATGGTTATCGTACAATTTGTTTATTGTCGACTTTTTGGAATGGAAATTTAGTCCCAGTTATCATTCATCTGCCCAGTTTTCATTGGTGTGCCCACATGACTTTGTTAGACTTTAGAATGGATTAATGACAAAAACCGACATTCCACTGTATATTGAATCACACCCTTGTATCATGAGATATCTCTTATTGCAAGTATCTTGTCAATACACAGTGCTATTCTTCGTAATAATAAACATTTCTGAATAACAGTTTTGGTAAAAATCAAATGTATTGATGTCTTCTGAAGTGCCGTCTTAGTGCTTTTTCTGCTTTATACTGATGTCTGCACTGATGTTGTATTAATGTTATTTGGTCAATTACTTTTATTTAGGACTAACGTGCAGCACTCTGGCCAACACATATTGATCTGAAATGTATTTTATAAAGGAATTTGTCTTGGCTTTGGAAGGAAACCGTGACTATGTTTAACAGGAAGAGCTTGTGCTATTTACACATACATCAGCATGTGACTGGACAACCTATTAGTGGTCAATTAGCCCTCCCTCCTGAACACAGATCACACTGACCCTCCATTATTCCTCACGCCGTTCAGATTCTCCTGATGGTTCTCAATGGAGACGGAACCTTCGCCAGATGACTCATCTGAGCGGCTACGGGCTGAAAGTGCAGAGCAAGAGAAATGCACTAACGCACATGTTACCATGGTTACGGCACTGCAAAACAAACATCACTTCTGCTTTATGATGGCTATCAGTACAGATACGCACATCTGTAAACATCTGTCAGATCAGTTACAGAGAAGGAGAGATCAGCGCTTTAGTTCCCAGGCCACTTTATCTGCTTTTATTTAATGATCTCATCCGCTTATCCAAAAACAAAACGCTTTTTCTCCAGGGAACCTCCTGGCCCAAGCCCAGAAAAACAAGCACTACAATCATTTATCCTCTCAAACACACAGGATCAGCACCCCCATTGACGAGCAATATTTAACACAATATCGTATTACCCAGCCTAAAGTTAACCATGTGTAAATAATTCACTAACCTAGTGTTCCTGAAACCCTGACCAATGACCACCACAGACCTCCATCTTTATCCCATCCGGGTAGTGAACACATGCAAAATCTAGTGAGCACAGCCCCATCATCCATAGCACCTGGGGAGCAGTTTAGGTGCCTCGCTCGTGAGCTGTGTCCTCCTGGTACAAGGGATCTAATTGGGGGCTACAGCTGCCCCCAGTAGACAAATATCTTCAAACCTGTGAATCTTTTGACAAATTTACATCATAAGTTACCCATCACCCACCTGTATTTCACAGAGAATACGAGAACTGAGGAACCACCTATGCTCAGACATTCTAATGGCTCAGAAATTAGCGCCCGGGCCATCTGTTTTATTTTCGCTCTCCGTCTCTGCTGCTGGACGCTGCTGTAGACAGTAAATTAACCCACAAAGGCCATGTGTTCATCTTCTGTTCATCTGCAGCTCCTGAGACAGCAGCAGTCAGCTCTGAGAGAGCAGACAGAAGCTACAGAACTTTCTACAAATATTACAGCACTAAAGAGAAATAACCAACACCTCAGCTTCTAAAGAGGAATTAACTACATACAGCCTTTAACTCATATAAAAGCCATGCGAACTCATGTTAAACCCTTATAAACTCATAGGAAAACATTCTAAACTCTTGTGAGGCCCTTATAAATTAATGATAAACCATTATACATTTTCATAACCATTATAAAGTCTTAAAACCCTGAATTATACAAAAGTTACACCATTTATACTAACATATAAAATCTGTTTGAGTGACGTGATGGATGAACAGACAGCATTTATCCATCTGTCTGTCTAACATATTTGATCACTCATTACACAGTCAAGGTACAGATAATATTAACTGAAGGATAGATGGATAAATAAACAGATGTACAGACAGGCAAAAAAGGTGCTATATTAAAATTACAGTTTACTACTGTTGCTGTTAAATGTGAGTAATCAGCTTTTGCGCCGTCCTATCAGCAGGGTAACCATTATAGAACTGTGAGTGTGACTGAGTGTGTGTGTCTGTGTGTGTTATTAGCTGTTAGTCCTCTCTCAGAGTGTTGGGTGATAGTGAGAGAGTTGCACCCGGCTGGGTGTGCGAGACAGTGAGACTCAGCGTCTACAAACAACCATAAATCTACATCAACAGAAGATTAACCCTCACAGTTACACACACACACACACTTTATAATATATATATATATATATATATATATATATATATATATATATATATATATAATGCTGTCGGTCTTCCACAACCATCCGAAACAGCCAAAAACCCACTAAGTCATGGACTCCACAAGACCTCTAAAGGTGCCCACAATATGTGGCATCAAGATGTTAGCAGCAGATCCTTTCATTCTTGTACGTTGCTAAGGTGGGGACACTTGTTGTTCCAGCACACATTGTCTACTACAATCGAGTGTCAGTTTACTGTCTAATATCACATATCAGCAGAGTTAACTATATGCCTGTTTTTATTTTCATATGAATTTTCTCACTTTTATTATACTCAGTTAAGTTAAGGACCTGTACTGAAAGTGCAGCTTCTGAACCATATTTACAGCAGTGTCTACAAACAGAAAATGAGATATTTCATTATTATCTGAACTTGATATTAAATTATTGCTATTTTATTTTTTATTTTGTCTTTTTTGACATCAAAACATCAGTCAGAAGCTTCCAACCTGTCTACAGAGGACACTCACCAAATACAAATGTAATTCTTATATTACTAATTATGTAATTACATTCAACTTGATAAAAATTAAATTGAATGTACAGCACAAGCAATGACCACTAAAAGAACAGATCACCTGTAAGTTGCTAACAATGCTAGTAGGGGTATGATTCAAAGCATTACAGTACATGAACCATGCTGACTGAGATCAGGTTAGTTTTCATTTTTTCTTTCTTTATTAGCCATGCCAGTACTTCTAAGCGACATTTCCCTTTAATGTACAGTAGATCATATATCATAGCGTGTGAGTAAGGCTGGAAGTGTGTGGAGAAATGATCCACAGCTGGAACCACATGATCCGGGCAGACAGGCGACGGTGGAGTCACGGGTAAATGAGAAACCTGGACCGGTGTCAAGTCCTGAAACGCTCCAGCAGTGTCGTCAGCCCACCACTAGCACCCCAAAGACAGACCCTCTCTGATCCAACGGCTCAAAGCGTCCAACACACAGGGTGAGCAGGAGCTTCCAGCTTCATTTCTGACTGACTGTCTCACGCCGTGCTATTCTGAGGACATAGCCGGGTTAAGTCCTGTTTCAAAGTCAGATTTAATTCCTGGAGCAAAGGGGGCACAAAGTTAATGATGAAATGTGAAGGTATTAAAGCAAAGTGGTCTGCCTTGTAAAGGCCTACGGGTTTTGGCTGAGCGCTAGAGCGTTTAATGAGGCAGGATAAGGGCGCATGAGGGATTACTCTTGGCTATGAGCGTAATTATGGTTAACAGAGCTGATTCAGATAAAGGCCTGTGGAGGTGGTGATGATGCATCATGATTGATAGCATGCAGGATACGATAGAGGAAAAAACAGCAAAAATATATAAACAACTCACACAGCAGACATGGTGATGATGCACCACCACAGCATACTAGCATTGCCAGACGCTAAACAAGGATAATGGAAAAAAAAATTGTTAATTTTCTGATCCATTTCACCCTCATTTAGAAAACTATGATTGGTAACATGAGCATTTGTGAGCTCCTGCTCTTGTGCACGTTTCTTCTACAGTAAAATGCACAGTACAGTAACTTAAAGCACCTTCTGCAAAAACTGCATGTGCTGCACATACCGGTACATTCTATTTTTTGATGTGGCACTTAACATTACTTTGTTCAAAAAATCATTACTATTAAAATCATCATCATCATATTTATTATTTCTTTCCCATCAATCATTGCTGATACCCGATTATATTACCCAGGATTACACATTATAAAGATATGCAATTAAAGCTAGCACACAAGAAGCATCAGAGCTAATGGAAAAGAAAGAAACCAAGATCAAACATTTTTCAGATATGTATCTAACTTCAGTTTCCACTTTTATGGCTCTGATTTGTACACATCACAGCTGTGGAGTCAAAGCAGCAGTTTCAGAACACGCGCACTGGTCCTCAAGGGCTGTATAAATCTAAAGTAATATGGCCTTATTTATGTGACCTGTCTCATAAGGCGATGCTAGCAGAGCCCACCTGATTTACAATAAAGTTCAGATATATAGATTCATGATACTTCTGAGCAGTTCTAGGCTATTTAATACATGGAAAGGTTTTGAACACAAGGTTAATTACTGACCAGTGCACCTCTTAAATCTAACAAGGATCTCAAACAGGATATGAAACCACCACACCTGGTACCTGTTAACAATGGCTAAAACATATAGAATCCAAGATGTCCATCTGGTAAAGTATTTAGTTTTAAAGTACAGACTTGCATTTAGCAGGTGGGCATAGTCAGAAAAAGGCATATTTAGGTCAACTGAATTCCCACAGAATAAACAAACAATTGTGTAACTTAAATAAGTTTTAGGTATATTAGATTCACTCCGTTTTTGTAAGTAAAATTAAAGTAACTGCAACAGAACCTGGGAGAACACAGGTCCCTTTAGAGGTATGAGGTAAGTGAATGATGTTGATTACCTCCTAGCATTATATAAAGCGGATACACTGGTTGTGGGAGAAATGGGCAGGTATGAAAGACGTGAGTCACTTATCATATGACTAAGTTGTAAACCTCTGAAAAAGCAAGGCTTGTGAGATGCTCCTGATCAGCAGTTGTCAGTACGTACAGACAGTGACATCCAAATTCTCCAGATCTCAATCTGAAAAGGCATCTGGGGGACACACTGGAACAACAAGTTAAATCTGCAGCAACTCTGCACTCACAGAACGTCGTTAGTGCCAGATATCACAGGACATATTAAGCATATTGGTCATAATGTTTTGGCTCAGTGGTGTGTTTCCCCAAATGAAAGCATTAAAGGTGATGTTGAAGGTTCCACTAACAGCATTTTCATTCCTACGAGTGAGCTAATATAAACAAAGGAAAAATAACTGCATGAACCATGAGTTTAGCTTAATGCCTCTCTGTATGTGATGGGTCTGTTTGTGCAAATTCAGATACTGAACAGATTATTAAAAAAAAAAAAAAAAAAAAAAAAAGAGAAAAAAGAAAGAGAGAGAGACACAGAGACAGAGACAGAGAGAGAGACACAGAGACAGAGACAGAGAGAGAGACAGAGACAGAGAGACAGAGAGACAGAGAGACAGAGAGACAGAGAGACAGAGAGACAGAGAGACAGAGACAGAGAGACAGAGAGACAGAGACAGAGACAGAGAGACAGAGACAGAGACAGACAGAGACAGAGAGAGAGATATGATGCTAATCGACGAGATTAAGGTTAGAGGCAAGTTTGGTTGAGCAGAGCAGTATTTAGATGACGACGAAACAGAGGTGTAGCTGGGACCCCATTTAAACCTGTTATGACCATCCCAACATAAATACAGCATGATTACTGCAACAGATACAGACGAAAAAATCATAAAATACTTAAGGTAAAATTAATGGATAGACCATAGATTTTTACTGGACATGCACAGTAAATCTGTCAGTGTTAAATCAACACCATTAGAGTTAAATTAACACTGAGAGTGTCAAAATGTAACACTCTTGGTGTTAAATTAACTCTAATAGTGTTGATTTAACACTGGCAGTTTTACTGTGTAGGATTAACCAATCAGGATCATGAATTTCTGTCAGATGATCAGCCACATAAAAGTAAAAAATAAAAAAATAAAAAGAGGTGTGCAGACACAAGAACTGAGCAAGAGATAGTTACTTTCTAACTTCCACCGAAAAATTTGACTGCATCATACCTCAGTTTAATTTTACACAGAATTTTACACAGAATATCTTTTCATCTTCCACTGAAATCATTTCCTTCTAACATCACTAATGATGAGTCAATCAGCAGAGAGAGGAGTTAGCGCAGCCAACTGAATCAAGATCACTGCCGCCTGCTAGCTTCCATTCGCCGTTAGCCACATTAGCATTTCTGGAGGGGAGTTTATGGATGTCTTTAATTAGAGCAGTAACGAGCAGCAGATGTATGCAGCTAGGCTCCTGTAAAGGGCACTGAACCGCAGAGCAGCTGGTGTTCAGTATCACTGACTTTTATTATGAAAGCGGAGATGGTGTTGTGTATCAGTGTTTTATTATGAAATCTGACACCATCTGCTACAAGTCTAAACACTGCAGGGTGAGCCGAGCTTAAAGCTACGCTTTACAGACCAGACGTGTTTGTAAGAAGAACAGTAACAATAACAAGAGACACAAGCTAACACAGAAGAACTTCAACTAAATCTGAGGTTCTAGATACAAGTGCAGGACTGTTCTACTACACTTGCTGTTAAAAGAAAAAGAAAAACTGTACATTTCTGGCATTTTCAAAATTCACATACATGAGATGAAAAGAAATTCTACTAATGTATCTGATATAGTCAATCAAGAACTTCTGGAGACCTTCATTAGCTGGAGCAGGAGTGGTAGATTGTGCATGGACAGGTAGATCTCTAGGTGGTGACAACTCTGGTAGTTAGTGTAAAAGTGTAGACAAATTGAAACCAAATATAGCCCAATAATATTCTTCTATTCAAAGTTAAAGTTAATGAGGAATAAAGACGTATTCAGGCTTTTGAGAACAAGTGCATCAGGAAGTTGCTGAAGATCTCATGGATGAAGATGATGACCACTGAGCAAGTCTATGAGATGGCTAGAACTCAAAATGAGTTACGGATGCATGTTAAATCCCGCAAGTTACGTTACTTTGGTCATGTGATGAGGTAGCACATGAGAGCATTGAAGGAAGTGTTATGACTGGACTTGTGGAGGGAGTCCGAAAACGTGGAAGACCAAGAATATCCTGGATGGATAACATCAAGACGTGGACTGGATTATCAGGTGCTAGCCTGCTACAAGCAACCAGAGACAGATGGCATTGGAGAGAAATGACTCGTCTGTGCAGCCTACCATCGCGAAGCGATGACGGCGTATGACATGTTAAAGTTGACTCAGGTCATCAAAGTTTACAGTCCAAACTCAACTATAACCCAACAAAATTCTGTGCCAGCTGCACCAACACCCTTCTGTTTTCAGCTAATGACCATTAACTACCTTAACCTCACCTTGACGATCGACACTCTCTCACTCTCTCCATCAAAGGTTGTTAGGAACCTCGGGGTTATGTTTGATGACCAGCTTTCATTCACACATCATGCCTCTGTTGCTCGGTCCTGCCGCTTTGCGCTCTATAATGTCAGACAAATCAGACCATTCCTAACGCAACATGCCACTCAACTCTTGGTACAAGCTGTGGTTATCTCACGCCTCGATTACTGCAACGCTGTGCTAACAGGCCTCCCAGCCTGCACTATTAAACCACTACAGATGGTCCAGAATGCAGCAGCACGTCTGGTTTTTAACCATCCAAAACGGGCACATGTCACCCCACTGCTCATTGAGCTACACTGGCTTCCGATTGCTGCCCGGATCAAACACAAAGCCTGCACTCACTCTTAAAAGCTTACGTCCCTGCCCGGTCGCTGCGCTCCTCCACTGAACGTCGCCTTGCTTTGCCTAAAATTCACACAAAGCAATCCAGACTGATGACCCAGGGCCATCCAGACTCCACCACTAGAGCAGAGGTGTCCCTCACTGGGTTCAAGAAACTCCTAAAATCCAAGCTCATCAAAGAGCACCTGCTCTAGTGATCCCAAATACTCCCCATGAGTACTGCTATGCACTCAGCATTCGATATCCAAATGTTAATTCTAGTATACTAGTACTAGTAAATACTAGAACAAGTCTAGTATTTTTTGCATTTGTACTTTCTCACTATTGTAAGTCACTTTGGATAAAAGTGTCCGCTAAATGCAATGTAATGTAATGTAACTACTGTGCTTTTAGATTTGGTCATTTGTTTTGCTCTTTGGGAATTTCTTGCAGAATTGGTGTGTATTTAACTGTCTGTATTCACTATACAATGCAGTACTTTGGCATTCTAAAAATCTTTACATTTAAACTTCTCTGAAGAGGATTATATTAAGTAATGACGGTAGTCTGAGGTAAATATGTCTAAACATTTGAGAATTATGGTGAGTGATGGTAGACTGAGATAAAATTAATTTAAACTTATCCGAGGACTATACTGAGCGACGATGGTAGTCTTATATGAATTCTTTACATTTAAACTTCTCTGAGGAGGACTATACTGAGCAATGACATTTATTCTATTTATACATTCTGAACTAATGTAAGGAATAGTGAATAGGGGACAATTTAGGGCAAAACTTCTGTTCCTCTGTCTTTCAGACTGTACAGTGGTGTGTTGTTCAGCCATTAAAACAGGTCAGTGATAGAAATTTGAGGATAATAGCAGGGAATCGTGTACAGACATTTGGACGTGTGTCACGCTGCATCTTCTTTTACACAAACCAGTGATAATTGTAAGTACAGTGGTGACATATACGGCCATTAAATGTGACAAACCATGCCTCTCTCAGTCATATTACATTCACTATTCCCCACAACCCCCAGGGCCATCGCTCATAGACAAACAACAAAACATACAGGTGTCTGGTGACTTATGAATAATTATTGATGGATGGTTTTACTTCAACAGGTTAATCCACCAACATATATGTGTATTAAAGTCATAATTACAGTTTCACACCCTATATTATGACACAGTATAAACTTCCATTACTTGTTAGCTACTTTAGCTAGCATTTCTTAGTGGATTGACAACATCTGGCTAACGGATGGGAAACTGAGGGAATTTGATTTATTACCAAACTATCGCTTTAAGCAACAACGCTGGAATCTATGGTGAGCACCAGTTAAGTTCTCAGACTGAAGTCTAGACTCTTCTAACTGTAAACACCTGCAGATTTTACCCAAACACAGGACAGAACATGGCCATCGAAGCAAATTCGCACCAAACATTTCATTACAGATTATTTTATTCTTTGTTTATTAAATTATTGTGATACATACATCTAAATACAAAAGCAACTTCCAGGTCTATAATTAAACCCATCTAAACAGATGTCAGCAGTGATTACAGGAATGGTTCACTTAGAAGTCATATTTTCATACTTACACTAGATGTAGCTGATCAGTCAAAAAAATTTAACTGGAGCAGTTTCCATCAACTCACTCAAACTGCTTCCACCACCAAGTAAGGTCTCACAAACTAGTGAATATATTGGAGCCCATTATTTAGAATTTGTCCAATTATCAGAACTGCGATTCATTTCCATGCTGATAAATGCATTTATTTGTCATCTATACACTTGTCTAACACAAGCACAATTAAAAAAGTACTTCTTTAGTTTGGTGTATTGTCCAGTGTGCTATATTTGACTGGTAGAGACAGACAGACACATATACACACACACGGGCGCGCACACACACATATACACACACACGGGCGCGCACACACACATATACACACACACGGGCGCGCACACACACACGGGCGCGCGCACACACATATACACACACACGGGCGCCCACACACACATATACACACACACGGGCGCGCACACACACATATACACACACACATATACACACACATATATACACACACGCGCACACACACACAGGGGTTAGACAATGAAACTGAAACTGTAATTTTAGCGTGGGAGGTTGCATGGCTAAATTGTTCCAGTC
>BRDA01014400.1:20212-35511 GCA_036984385.1 Crenuchus spilurus | reverse complement strand
CATATTCTGGTTTGTTTACTTGTTTGTTTACTAAATAATTACATATGTATTTACTCATAGTTTGGATGAACTTAGTATTAATCTACAATACAAACAAGGCCCAATAGTTAATCTTGATTAAATATTAGATCAAATTTGATATTAAACATAGAATTTTTGAATTTAAAAGTGCCTAGTCTTTGAAAGTGGACATAATGCACAGTCTTTTTCTGAATATTCAAAGTACTATTTTCTTTTCAACAGAATATTTCACCAAAACATAAAATTGGCAAGTTTAATAGTGACAATAACACACATTTCTTTCCTCCAGTAATTACAGATTTTATGCAGCAGCATAAAGTCGGGCAGCAGGTTAACTGTAGGTGTAGCTCTGCATCCCCAAATGATGCCATTTAATCTGCACTGCTCCTTTAAGACTGTGATGTCAGTTGTTGCTGAATTTATGCTGCATGCACTGAATGTGATCTAACATAGTTGAAAATTCATAGATGTTTACTTTGAGTCTGAAACTATCATTCGATATAACACGTGAATATAAATCCCACATCACTAGTATTTTATTGTTCATCTGTGTAAACAGAACAATAAGAGTTTACAGATTGGAAATCTAGAGACACACAGTGTTAAGAACAATTATCATCTTTCATGTTAGTGCGTTATTAACATATTTACGATGCTAACCTGTAACTGTTAACATGAGAAGTTACTAAACAGTTAACCGGTATAATACGGGTTCAGGTCAGGGTTAGGATTAGGTATTGGATTAAGATTAGGGTTATCAGAGGTGTCAAACTCTGTCAAGTCCTGGGGGGTTTGTGTCTAGCACAGTTAGGTGATTTCTCTGCTCTTATACTATAATGAACCTGCTCATTACCTGCTGAGTTGAATCAGGTGTGCTCCTGAAATCCAACCCTCCAGGACTGGAGTTTGTCAGCCTTGGTTTAGGTGAAGATTTGGATTAGGTTTTGGGCTGTAATTAAGGTTAGGTTTAAGATCTACTTCAAGTTAATATAACACTACGGCTTTTAAGATATTTTCTTACGTGACTGCTGTTTCACTGAAATATTGTTGATAATCTGTTGAGCGTGATCTTATAAAGAGAAATATTTAATATCTTGCCCTTTTCCAGATGTTTTCAGTACGATTTTGTGTTGCGCACTATATATTGAATTTCCACATCTTAAAACCTCCTTTCATCCAAACCTCCCTCATCCTCAGTGAATGGATCCGAGATAGAACTTGTGATCCTTGAAATAATAAGTATTTCTAACTGCAGGTCCATTGCTATTGAACAGATGCATCTTCAGCCGTAAATGGCTCCTTGTTCATCGATATCACAGGCTCGCTCATTTGTTAGGAAATACTGCGGTGTGGAGTTATTGATGAATGCCATTGATTAAATTCATAATGCATCATTGCCGGGTGCTCTTCGAAAGCTCTGTTTGCTCCCCCAGATCTGCGCCCAGCGTGAATTTGGTAATTACTGTATGTCAGGGAAACACTAAATTGATTGCTTTGGTCTGACACTCTTTTGTGTGGTCGATATCAGAAACTACTCTGTATACATGAGAGTGAAGAACGGCAGTAATATGACTCAACTCCAGTAATAAAGTATATACCAGCCCTACATTACTCGCCATGATAAACACTGATTACATGCTTTCACTGCTTTCTAATGATGTTTCCAGTGACAACCAGTCAGACATCTCTAACAATCAGTATGAATAAGCTGGAAATGCACTCGTCAAAACATTTAATTGGTATACAGCCTTTACGTAAAGAAATTTCAGCATGTTTTTATGGGGCACTTGGTACTTGAGGTGTTTTTACTGGTATTCAGGTCATTCTTTTGGCAAGCTTTTAGTTTTACTTGAGTTATTGTTCTATTAATTGAGTGGTTTCTGTATTACATTATGTACTGTAGTTGAAAAGCTTCTTTACCTGCACATTATGTACAGACCTTTCATTATTTCACTGATATAAAACCTTTTCTTTGGCCCCAAATGGCTCAGCAGGCTAAGACGCTGACACTATGACCAGAGGATCATGAGTTTGAATTCCGGTCATGCTGTTTGCCACCAACAGCCGGGACCCAAGAGAGCAAAAATTGGCAGTGATCTCTCTGGGTGGGTAGATGGCGCTCTCTCTCCCTATCACTCTCACATTGTAATGTCTGCTGGCTCAGGCATCTACTGATTGGTCCAATCGAAACTGGGAATCCTGCGCTTTCCTCCGGGCGCATTGGCTCCCCAGTGATGGTGTATCATGGCCTAGTGGTTAAGGTTCTGGTCTGGTGACCTGAAGGTTACAGGTTCGATCCCCGTGCAGGTCACGACGGAAGTGCCCTTGAGCAAAGCACCTAACCCCCAATTGTAAGTCGCTTTGGATAAAAGCGTCTGCTAAATGCCTCAAATGTAAATGTAAATGTATCAGCGGTAGTTCAAAAAGAGGTGGTGGCCGTATCACACGCAACGGAGGAGGCATCTACATGTCTTCACCCTTCTAGAGTCAGAGACAGTGAAAAGTGATGGGGAGAGTCCTAATGGAGGGGATGGTTTAATTGGCTACTACCACACTGGCAAGGGGAGAAAATGGGCAAAAATTATTTTTTTGTGTGTGTGTGAACTTTATAAAGCTATTTTATGCTCATTTACAAAATTAGCTTTTTACATAATCATCCAAACCTAATCAGCTCCAGAGTTGTGGTTAAAGAACAAGTCTTGTAACTGGAAGGTTGTTTCAGTCATCAAAAAACAAACTGAGGTGCCCTTGAGCAAGGCACCTAGCGTCCAACTGCTTCCCCAGCACCATCGATAGGGCTGCGCATCAAGTACACTTTTAATTACATCAAGACCGTCAATGTTATTCAATTAATATATGAGTGGTATTAATGTTGTGGCTGATTAGTGTAGTACTATAGCGCTTTCATTTACTGTATTTTTCATGACTGTAAATAATCATGAGCTTCAAATTCATTTCATTAAATTCCTATCTGAATGCCACTGGGTGGCTTTGTAAATCAGCTTAGGCATTTTACCTTTTGTTTATCCCTTCGTTGCATCTCTCCTTTCTGTCTAGCAATATTTTTTTTCAGATAACCTGACAACCAGCCAGTGAGCCATCAAAGATTATTCCCAAAGCAATAAGCTTTATCTATTCGGTGCAAAGTAGATTACAAAGGCCTGTAAATGCTTCAGCATAGCTTATCGTGCAAACATTGTACAGATCACTGCCATTGATTCTAATTGGACGCTGCTTCAGAAAGCTGAAGCAGAGCGAGGAAGATGTCGATATGAGCAAGAGGAAGTAATTAAAAAAGGTAATCCCTGATGAGCCTGGGTAATGATGGCAGCCTGCAGCCTGTGTCTAAGCCATGACTTTCCAGTCGGCTATATTTAGTGCTGCCTGGGCGTTGAGCGCGGCTGTGAGACAAAGCAATGTGATTGAAAACCTGTTGTGTAGCCATGATGTGATTTTATGTTTTTATGAAAAACATTCGCCAAGCAAACAAACCTATGTATGTATTTAAGATTTCTCAAGAGTGGAGAAGTATCCACAGCAGCCCAGTACACTTTAATTACAGGTATTCTCACGGCTGCTTTTATTAATTCTCCTGTGAAATGGCAATGAATGATTTTCATGTCTCACGGTTGCTCTCTTCCCTTCCCGTTTATTTCTGCTCTCTCGCTCCATTGGCCTAATATAGATCGCAGACACATTTCCCTGATAGGGGAATGTACATGTCGGCTCACATCTCATTACAGTAGCCACTAGGTGTTGTTGTTTTAGCCCTGAAGCTGCTTCATCTCGCCTCACCTCTAAATGCCACACTCCACTGTTACTGTGTCCTGTTTACAGTTTCCTTCCCATTCACTCATGTAAGAGCATTTAAGGATACATGGAAATGATCTTGTGGAGAGGCTTCTTGTGCATTTATAAACCTTAGACTTCAAGACCTCGGAGGACTCAGAGGAAGATGTCATTTTCACGCAGGGTATTACATTAATTGCACAAACCTACTTGGTCATTTGTGTGGTAAAAGTTTTATATGTACATTCCTATAAGAAGGAAAAGGAAGTGAAAAGTCCCTCGCTCCAAACAGCACAAGGGCACCAGGGAAAGAGAAACCATCCCTGCTGGGTGAACATCACCAAAGGTGGTCTTTGGAAAACACGGCGGACATAACCATTCAAAAGAAAACCCACAAAGGACTAGAGATCAAGGCTAAAGATCTTATGGTGCTTTTACACCTGAAAGTCCGGACCATGGTCCGAACCAAGGTTCGTGTATTTGTTATTTTCTATATATCTGGTGCGGTTAGGTTTGTTTTCACACTGCATTTTTGTGTCCACACCAAAGACTTTTACAAAGTACTATGACACGCCTTTGTGATGTCATCATCAAGTATGTGGGATGTGTCTTCCTACATGCGAAACTGGGTTGCGTTTCCCAAAATGTTCTTAACGCTATAGTAATTGTAACCTTGTACTTACGAACTTTCTTAAATTTACGAGTGTTTCCCGAAAGCCTTCGTAACCAACATCGTACTTAAACTCGTTCGTAAATATATACGAGTGGTCTGACCCTCTCGTAACTGGCCAAGTTGTTCTTAACTTGAAGTTCAGGTGCAGTTCTGTCTGAAAAACGAAAGAGAGCGCTGATCATCCTTTGAAAAACGCAACTCAGCACTTAAGTGTATTAAACAAGAATTCATGAACATTTAAATTTTCTTTTGAAAGCGTAATTGCGTCACGTAAATTAGAGTCAGCATCCTTAGTTCAATACTGCACATACATCTACTTATTAAACTGAAATTATTGTTTTCACGAAATAAAAAAACTAAGATTGCTTAAAGTACAAAATATATATAAATTACATAAATGCAGTGGGTTTTTTTTACAGTGTAACTGTAAGGCAGCAGGCAGGGGGTTGAACACAAATGCGGAGATCTTGGGACAAACAAGGATTTTATTCAGGTAAGGGGAACAGAAAACAAAACAGCACGAGGGCTGAACAAACAAGGTTATAGGAAGTGCTAAGACAGGGTATGACAAACGAGGTTCCAAACAGATCACGAAGTAGACAGGTTAACAAGGCTCAGGACACTATGACCAGGTTCTTGACACAAGGGTTACAAATGACAAACTGACAAAATGACCGACAGGGCTCAAAGGACAAGACAGAGCATATAAAGGCAAGGACAGGGTACATGGAACGAGCAACAACTGGACATAATGAAACAAGATGACACAGGAAATCCACATAAGGGCATGTAGTACATGATCAGAACACAAGAGGGAGACAAAACACAAGGGCAGGGGCGCAGATCCTGACAGGACCCCTCCCCAAAGCCACCTAACAGGACAGGGAAACAAGACTACAACAAGACTGGACTGGGTACAGGACTAATACAGAACGTGGAATGGTCTGAACACAGGACTACATGAAACCAGAATCTAGGACATGATGGAACATCAGAACACTGATACGTGGAACTATACACAGGGCATGGGTAAAACTAGGACTCTGGATTAGAAATAATGGACACTGGGCAAAACAGTACATAACCATGTGACTATAGAAACAAAACAGAACCTGACAATTGTAGAAAACTAAAACCTGAACATGGAAGGTGACTAACAGCAAGGAGTATACCAGAACAAGACTGAAACATGGAATTCAAACATTACAATATAGGGAAGACACTTCACACACTGAACTAACACAATACTAAACCATGAACTGGACATAACAGGACCGGGACCTACAGAACAGGAACACTTGGACAAGGAACAAGATTACAAACATGGGGTACATTGGAACAAAAATGAAATCAGAAAATCAGAACACTAGTACATACGAAAACAGGGAACAGAGAACATAAACACTACACCGGACAAATTACCAAACAGGCTCTGAGAATGACACTAAAGACTAAATAAACCAAAACAAGCGATACTTCAGAACAGGGGGACTCAAGACCAGAACTCAAAACAGAACAGAACAAGGAACATCTACTTGTGACAAAGGGGCAACAAGACTCTCAGGGCAAGGTTCAGGGATGACGACACTGCAGGGTCCAACAAAACCAGGGAACACCCCCCCCTCCCGAGCCCCCCCCAAGAGAAGTCGGGGAGGAGGGAGGGCAAAGGAAGCCGAGAGGGGGCGGGCGGGCCCAACAGCAGGTCCGGTGACTCCCAAGCCCCCTGCAGGGGCACAGTACACATGTCTCTGAAGCGAGGGAGCCACCGGTGCTGCTGGGAGTGGCCAGGGGAATCTGGCAGCTCTGCTGCCAGCCAGGTTCTGGGCTGAGGGTCTACTGTTCGGGGATCTCGGGCTCGTGCCTCTGTGGCATGGGTGTGGCCACCAGAGGACTGGACATGACAGGCTGTGGTCCTGACGAGGCAGGCTGTGGTCCTGACGAGGCAGGTTGTGGACCTGGACCTGGCGTGCTTCCCGGCATGGGCTGAGATTGGGGCGCGCCCTCCTTCATGGGCATGCGGTGGCGCTGCTTTCCCTTTTTCCCCTCCTTGCCATCGTGGTCCTCTTTCTCTCTTCGGGGGAGTACGGAGTCATCGGCCCGGATCAGCGCTACGACTTCCGGGATCATGGACAGACTGTTGAGTTTGTCGCTGTCCGAGCCTCTGGCTCCGTACTCCTCCTTCCGTTCCTCCGCTGTGGTGACTGCAAGGCCGCCGACGCACAATGTGGTCCTTTCTTGGACCTGGGTTCGGTCGTCTGCTATGACCTCACCCGCGTCGGCTTGACCGGCCCCATTGCCCCCCTCCAAAAACTTTCCCCGCCGTTCTGGGTTCTGGAGAAACTCCTTCAGATGGGCACTGTGGAGGAGATCGCTGATGCCACAAAGGTAGTCTGGTGGTATCACGGAGAGTATCTCAGTGATGGCATCAAAGATTCTCCGGACCCACCATCTGCCGTGGCCCAGCTTAGCCTCTAGGGTCCATATGTGGAGCTGCATCTCCGCTGTGTTCTGTAGGTCAGTCATTGTGTACAAAACACAAGGGCAGGGGCTCAGATCCTGACAGTAACAGTCATAGTAGTACATTTGTATATTATGTCCCAAGCAATGGTTACAAATTGGTCTACTAAGCTTGTCAACTCTTAACCAATCAAATTCACTTATTAATCATGGACACATAACCAAGAGGATTTGCCTATTTATAGGTAGACTTGGCATGCAATGTACAGCAACTGCAAAAATGTTTTTAATAATTAAGAAATGATGTAAATCGGTGGTTCAGTTTTCGACTCGCTGAGCCTATTTGATGCAGTAACGAGGGTGGAGTCAACTAAGTGCTACTTAAGGACTCGTTCATAAGTTTGGAAGATAAAAAGGCTTTTGGGAAACAGTCGGAAAAATCTCGTTCTTAAAGTTACGTCGTTCTTAAAGTTGTTCATAAATCACTAAGTTCAATCGCTTTCGGGAAACGCACCCCTGATTGATTAGAAGTTGGACGTACATCTTCTTTTATATGCCGCTGCCACAGTTTTGTTAGTTTAGTTTACTCTGTCGTTTAGTCATCTCCTTTCGCTCTCATCCTCTCAGAAAATACACGTTTCAGCATTTTTGACTCTTCACATGTTCATCTGACCAAAATTAAACATGTCAACTCCTCTTCGCTCCATGTGCTACCATGGCTAATTTTAGCTGCTGTTCTGCTTATTTTTCTTCTGTTATTGTTGCAGAATGTTGTCACGCCTATGTCAGCTTCCTGTATTTGGTCTGAAAGTCCGAACCTTCTAGAAAAGTGTTTTCTCACTGCACGTGAACTGGACCAAAGTTCAGTAGATACAGATCTCTTTTGGTCAGACCGAATTTTGCTGCTTTGTTCCGGACCATGGTTCATGGCCCCTTTCACACGTGCTGTTTTGGTAGAGACCAAACTGAAATGTCCAAACAATATAGGTATGAAAGCACCCTTAGACCAATAGAGAAAATACCAGAGTCAGACCTGAGAAATGGTGCAAAGCCGCACAATAGGCAAAGTTACTTACGTCAGTCACCAGCTGCAGGCAATAACAGCTGATGACTGACACTGAGTGAATCGGGTGAGATGCTACATGGTGAGGTGGCCCCTTACTGTCTAGAGATGTAATAATGTGGTTGAAAGGAATGAACTGGGCCCTATGTGCAATTCCACTGATTAAGTACAGCATTTTTTTCTCATCTTATACTGTGTAATTACATAACCAAAAGTCTGTCTATAGAATCATGCCAAAATTCATTAATTCTTATAAACAATGCAGCACAGGTGTTCTAAGCAATATGTCTTTTAAATTTGCATTAGTGTTTTCTAATGCTAGACAATATTAAGTATGTAACACCAAGCAGTAAATATGTAATAGTATGTAGAATATAATTTAGGGAAACCCACAGCTACACTTCAGAATCAGCTACTTGATTCTTCTTTCCTTGTGGGAACTATTACAGTACAGCTGTTGCTTTTAAAAAGTCTGACATAAAATGACTCCCTCCCATCCTGTAATGGTTGTGTCGAGTCATTGACCTTGATGAGAAGACCGTGTGCTTTATGATCCCTGTCATCCTGATGCTTCTACACATATAGTGCTTCTTCTGTCACTGAACATTATATTTCAGCTAGAAAAATATGATTCACTGCAAAAAAAAAAAAAGATAAATCTATGTAGCATGTCTAATATGTCTCGTTTTGAGTTTATTTCAGGAGGTTATTGAATGTTTCTTGCTTTTGAGATCTCACTGGCAGATGATTTAGCTTATTTTTTTAAATAAGCATCACTTAACTTACATAAAACGAGTAAAATGCTCTTTTTGACACTTGCTCTTCCCTTGTCAATGCTTTAAAAAAAGACCCTATCCTGCATTTTTTAAGTAATTGTCTGTACTGTTCAGTATTTCTACTAGATTTTAGAACAGGGGTAGACAACTCCAGTCCTGGAGTGCCGGTTTCCTGCACAGTTTGGTGATCTGCCTGATCAAACACACCTGATTCAACTCAGCGGGCAATTAGCATGTTTAATTGTAGTGTCAGAGCAGTGACATCACCAAACTGTGCAGGAAACCGGCACTCCAGGACTGGAGTTGCCTACCCCTGTTTTAGAGCATTACTGTGAGGATTTGATTGCATTCAGCTCATTAGTGATGTCAGGATGTTGGATGATCACCACCCCACCTCATCTCCAACTCATCCCAGATGTAATAGATGGAGCAGCATCATTCCAGAGAACACAGTTGCACTGCTCCACAGCTCTAGCCCACCAGAGCCCTCTAGCCCACACCTGGCACTATGAGTAGTGCCAATAAATTCATATTTATCTGCTCCAGCCAGTCTACTACCAGTACGTCTCTACAGGACTAGACAAGCTGTGTGTGCATTTGCAGGGGTTAGTATGGTCAGCTATGGCTGCAAATTAAAGTAGCTGAATGCATTCAATAAGAAAGAGTGTCCACAAACATTTGGACACATAGTGTATTTATATAACAATTTCATCATCATAAATATGAGATATGCTGACTAGATATATGGTGACTTCACTTGCCAATATATCTTCTTTTTTTTGGCAGTTTTTAAAAGATGAGACCTGCAGCTGCAGTGTCTACACTAATGACTCGTGTCTGGGTAAAGCTGTGTAAGCCCACTGAGCTCCATCATGGGGGCTGATGGTATGCAGTTTTTGGTTGGTGGGATTGGGAGGGTGCTGCATTTTCTGTTAAGACAGCAATCTCTGCGGGTCTCTAAAGTGCTGCACCGTGTCACACCAGTTCACTGTTAATTCCAAATGAGAAATTATAAGCGAGAATCAGGAAGAAAAGGATGGCTGTGGGGGATTCTAAGACTTCATTATAGTTTCAGTTATTACAGTCACTCTATCCCTCTGCTGGAAGGGCAGAGAACCTAAAACCCCCGTCCTCTTTTTTTCTGATCTGTCAGCTTCTTCTTTATGTGGGAGTCGCATAGCAGCGGGATGTTAGGCTTCCTCTACACACGGAGAAGAGTCAGTTTCAGTCCACTAAAATGTGTTGCTGAAAACAAGTACAAGGCCTTGAAAAAGACCCAATTTCATACTGTGAGAGAGAACAACAGGACATTTAATAAAGCATATGCAAATCTGCATGATTAAATATTGACATATTTGCATTTTAAATGTTTAATTTATCCAAATATTCATGCAGATTATCAACTGATTTGGTTATATGTAAGAAAGATGATAATTAATAGATTAATTTTGTAAATGGAAGATACCAAAAGCTAGTGGACTGGGCATACCAGAGAGAGAGAGAGAGAGAGAGAGAGAAACAGATGGAGAGAGAAAAAGAGAGAGAAACAGATAGAGAGGGAAAAAGAGATAGAAACAGATGGAGAGAGAAAGAGAGAGAGAAACAGAGAAACAAACAGATGGAGAGAGAAAGAGTGACAGAGATTTAAAAATAAAGTACTATAAGTACCTGTGGGGTGTGCAATTAGATTAATTGATTGATTAGAGGTGGTACAGTGCATCTGATGTCTTGTGCAATGTGTGGAAAGTGGAAAGCAGATGTTAATCATTAGCACAAAGGAGTAATTACATTTGGGTGCCAAATCCATAGTGTGAAGGAAGTAGCTGAATTTGCAGGTGTATCCAATTGTACCATCATACAGGTCTACCAGCAGTGGCAGAAATCCCAGAAAATTCTCATCAGAATTGTGGCCTAAAGATGAAATTCTCGGATAGGGACCACCAGCAGGTTTCACAGCTTGTGAATGAAAATTGCTTCCAGGCAAGAAATGCTTCTGAAAGACAATGCGGGTCATTCACAACCAATTTCTGAAAGAACACTGCATACCATGAACATATGGAGAAGATTGGCACACGAGGACTTCAGTCTTGGGTGCTGTCGACCACAGTTCTGCTGAGAATTTCCTGTAGCCTGGGATTTGTACCACTGCTGATAAACTGGCATGACTTGCTCAGTACACCTGCAAATTCAGCTACTTTCTTCACACATCCCATTTGGCATGCCTGTTTGCTAATAAATACATCAAATTAGACATTCACAACACTGCACCACCTCTTCTCAATCTATCACAGTAAATCTGCCAGTGTTAAATCAACACTATTAGAGTTAAATTAACACTGAGGGTGTCAAAATGTAACACTCTCAGTGTTAATTTAACTCTAATAGTGTTGATTTAACACTGGCTGACTTACTGTGTATGAACCCTGTCACACTCCCCTCAGGGATGTACATAACCTTACAACCACAAACTTAAATGTATGTTACTGAGATTTTAAGTGATGGACCAACACAACGTACCACATAATTGTGAAGAGGAATGAAAATGATACATGGTTTTAATAAAATTTTTTAATAAAATAAGAAGTGCTGTTTGCGTTTTGCCAGAAGCCATGTAGGCTTGCAAATGGCACTTCTTATGTTTTTCTTTCAACAATAGTTTTCTTCTTGTCACTCTTCCATAAAGGCCAGATTTGTGGAGTGCAGACTTATAGTTGTCCTGTGTACAGATTCTCCCACCTGAGCTGTGGATTTCTGCAGCTCCTCCAGAGTGACCATGGGCCTCTTGGCTGCGTCTCTGACCAGTGCTCTCCTTGCTGGATCGGTCAGTTTAGGTGGACGGCCATGTCTTGGTAGGTTTGCAGTTGTAGAATACTTTTCCCATTTCTGGATGATGAGCAGTGCTCCTTGGGATGCTCAAAGCTTTGAGATATGTTTTTATAACCTAACCCTGCT
Source organism: Crenuchus spilurus (assembly GCA_036984385.1). Taxonomy (NCBI): domain Eukaryota; kingdom Metazoa; phylum Chordata; class Actinopteri; order Characiformes; family Crenuchidae; genus Crenuchus; species Crenuchus spilurus. The sequence continues at coordinate 23,780 of BRDA01014400.1, read as the reverse complement.
TTAAACTTCTCCACAACTTTATCTCTGACCTGTCTGGTGAGGTCCTTGGTCTTCATGATGCTGTTTGTTCACTAGTGATCTCTAACAAACCACTGAGGCCTTCACAGAACAGCTGTATTTATACTGAGACTAAACTACACACAGCTGGACTCTATTAACTCATTAAGTGACTTCTGTTCACTAGTGTTCTCTAACAAACCACTGAGGCCTTCACAGAACAGGTGTATTTATACTGAGACTAAACTACACACAGCTGGACTCTATTAACTCATTAAGTGACTTCTGAAGGTAGGTGATTGCAGTAAATTTTGTTTAGAGGTATCAGAGTACAGGGGGCTGAATACTTTTACACGTCACACTTTTAAGATTTTTATTTGATTAAAATTTTGAAAACCGTGTATCATTTTCATCCCACTTCACAATTATGTGGTACGTTGTGTTGGCCCATCACTTAAAATCTCAATACAATACATTTAAGTTTGTGGCTGTAAGGTGACAAAATGTGAAAAAGTTCAAGGGGTCTGAATACTTTTGCAACTGTAACAGCAGCTAAAATTGGCCACAGTTATGAGAGAAATTGAGATATGTGGGCATATGTGTGTATATGCATGCACTTGCATACAATATTCAGTAAGTGCGCTTGGGCTTAATTTTGTATTCCATCATTTATCAAAGGTCCCATATTGATTACTGTCGTGTAATTTAATTGCAGCTGTAAAATATGATGCATAATGTGCAAAACCATGGTGTGCCTCATTGAGCCCTCATCATTCATCCGTGCTGTTTAATAAAGTGCTAATTTCTCACCCTTGCCATGGTAGAGGAGCGACTTATTTGTACCTGTAATTTTGTGACTAATATGCTTTTCTCCCAAGGCTTCGGGGGTGCTGGTACATTCAGCGCAGATGTCTGATGACTTTCCCTTTCATTATCTCTACTGTCTTTAAAAAATACCTAACACAATTACAGAGAAAGCAATTAGTGCCATGCTGTCAACATTACAGAACCGAGGCCCATAATTACGGCAATGAAAACTGTGACGGCTTTGATGGCACAAGTTACAGCCTCTTCTCTCGCTCTGCTCTGCTTTTTGAGGCTTTACAACTCAGGTGTGGTGGGCTGTCAGAACATGGGGGGGTGGTGGAGATAGCGAGATAGAGAAAGAGAGAGAATTGAATGAATTTGCATATGTAAGTATGGGCCATCAATGTGTGCTTGAAACATCACAGCAGCTGTCTGGTGTTTTGTCTTAAAACTCCCAGTAAGACCAGTACTGGATTAGCATTAAATTGGCTTCTCTACCCCCTTCCTCAGCTTATTCCTATTATGTCCAGCAAGCCAGCCTTATCACAGCAGGTAGGGAGAGGACCTAGCTAGGCATACAGTTTAGACCTGTTGGACACTATTACACTCTCAAGAATATGTTACTAGACCATCAGTGGGGTGGCTCAGCAGGCTAAGACGTGACACTATGACCAGAAGATTGTGAGTTTAAATCCCGGTCATGCTGTTTGCCATCAACAGCCGGGGCCCAAGAGAGCAAAAATTAGCAGTGCTCTCTCTGGGCGGGTAGATGGCGCTCTCACTCTCCTTATCACTTTCACATTGCAATGTCCGCTGGCTCAGGCGTCTCCTGATTGGTCCATTCAGAACTGGGAACCCTGCGCTTTCCTCCGAGCGCATAGGCTCCCCAGTGATGGAGTATCAGCGGTAGTTTGAAAAGGGTCGGTTCTACATCACACGGAACGGAGGAGGCTTGTGCTTGTCTTCAACCTCTTAGAGTCAAAGACAGTGCAAAGTGATGGGGAGAGTCCTAACGGATGGGATGGGTTAACTGGCTATTAATACATTGGGAAGGGGATAAAAATGGGCAAAAAGTTAAAAATGTAAAGATGTGAAAAGTGTATCCTGTAAATGTAAATGTAGTGAAGTTTGACACTTGGACCAAAAGAACTGTGTTGTAACTTTATGGACACACTCACATTGTTGATACAATGGGGAACAAAAATGGGGTCCTCTATACTGACACACACACACAGACACACACACACACACACACACTCACACACACCATCTCACCCCATGCCTCTGCACATTTCCAATTCATGTATGCTGTCAAAAATACAGTATTCAGCCACAACTGTACTGTATATAAATGTGCATTTCTAAGATATCTGCTACTTTTAGCTCTTATGTCAAATTCTTTATCATCCACGACTACTTAAAAGCTGCAAATTCATATTCATTTGCATTCTTTGCACATTAAAATTTGTCTGCTGCTAGAATATTATACTTAAGTGTACTGCATTACTTCTCACTACACTCAGGATTGTATTGGTCAGTGTTACACTCTGTCCTGCATATTTTGTTCAGTCTTGTACTTGTACTCGTATGCCTTTTGCATGTATTGTATTCAGGCCCGTATCCAGCTTCTGTTATGGGGGGGTGCTTTTTGTAAGAAAGTGAACCTGTTTTGGGGAAAGGCAAGGCCCGAAGGGCCGAAGCCAGTGAGGCCGGGGTACACAGTAAATATGTCAGTGTTAAATCAACACTATTAGAGTTAAATTAACACTGAGGGTGTCAAAATGTAACACTCCCATTGTTAATTTAACTCTAATAGTGTTGATTTAACATTGGCAGATTTACTGTGTAGGCGGCCCCTGGAAACTGAAGCCTTTTTAGGTGCATTTTGGGCATTGGAGAGGGGTAATTCGGAGGTAATAATGTATATGTAAGAGGGTATCTGATTCTCTTATTCAAAACTGTACTGAGTAATAACCAGAGAGTTAAACCAGAGAGTTGTATCCCAACTCTCTGGTTAAACTCAAGCAAACCCAGGGCCAGGTCTCCAGAGACTAACACGTGGTAAAGACATGTGCTGGCCATCATAGGCCATGATTCATCACTTCACCATAATGCATTTATTGCTACACCTTTCTTAAAATTGCACAGTAACCAGACTCTCTGCAGTAACTTATTGTTATGCTGTGATAATAATGCAGTGAGCTTTTCACACAGAAAAATGTTACGTTACTGAAGTACAGTCGGCTAATAAGGCTATATATGTAATAAACTTACCAGTGTTTGTCACACCAAACTCTGTAGCTGCAGCTGCAGTGTAGTAGAGGGTGAGTGGACTGACCTGAGTGACCTGATTAATTAGGGCATAGGGGTGTACCATTTTGGGAGAGGAGACAATGAGTTACTCAACATAAAAGGAATAAATGAAATTGAAGACAGCCACATGCATTGCTTGCATGTACAGATGCAACATGCATCTAGATGTTAACATATGACTATGACTGTACAACATTGGTTAGGGTGGACCTTTTTGACTCTGTGGGGGGGTGCGAACGCACCCCACGCACCCCCCTTGGCTACGGGCCTGGTATTGTGTTGTATTTGTCATTTATTTAGTACAGTGGTAACCCTACTTACAAGTTTAATCTGTGTAGGAGCTGAGCTCGTTAGCTGGTTTGCTCGTTAGCTGGATGCATTTTCCCCATAAGAATACATGTAAAACTGATTAATCCGCGTAGGTCGATTGCTCGTTTGGTCGATTGCTCGA
>BRDA01014398.1:10743-22327 GCA_036984385.1 Crenuchus spilurus | reverse complement strand
TTTCAGGGTTTGGGTCCTCCAAAAAGAGCCACTAATTCTAACCTGTCATACATATCCTTACTAATGCCTTTCCCTTACAGAGTGGGTAGCTGGATACATTTCAGCAAAGAGCGAAAAATCTTTAGTACCTCAACTGGCTTTTTATTTTCCTCTACATGTATGCTAATGCAAATGCATTTGGCAGTTACAAAGACCAACAGTTAATCCTATTTAACACCGCTAAGTTATTTGTTGCAATACAATTTTAATTGAAATTCTAGTATTGGTAGCTGTACCATTTGATAATATTACTGGATTTCTGTGTCTTTTCCCCACATTCACTTGTCCAGTCTCTTGTATATTGAACTACAGAGTAGGCTAAAGCAAAATGGTTTTATTGAAGTTACATGATTTAATATTTTCATTCACATAATGGGATGAGTGAGGGTATAGTGGCTGTAGGATATAGACTTGTGTAGAATAAACATTCTGTCAGGACTGTTTTGTTTCTTTCATTTATGCAACTCAAGCATGTTCTTGCAAATTAATTGTATTTTTATTTTTTTGTACATTTGAAGGGCTTTTTCATTTTAATTTCTATTAAACGTTAAAGAGAAAACTGTGGGGAAACAACATTCTTGCCTCAGTTGTATTTGCTCAGCCAACATGTTTGAAGTTCAAATTGTGCTTTTTAGAACTGTTTTTAATTTTTTTCTTTATTTTTAATTTGTACATTCCATACTTTCTGTTGCACCAAATTATATAAGAAACAAAATGTACATACAGTGTCATATATACAGTGTGAGTAGGACAGGCCACAGGATTGTGGGACACCACAGTGTGCACAGAATTAGACTTAACATTTCAAATAACCACGAACTGCTATGAATCTGAATCAGTGATCAAATCCAGTACTGTGAAGAAAGAAATCAACTGTATCAAATGCTTTGGCAAGCTCTTCAGCTGAAGTGGCATTTATAATGAGTAGTGGTAGTGCTGTTTGGCTGTAAAGCAATTAAACATCACTTGGGTATCATCCCCACATAAAAACATCTCAGGATAAATAAAATAATACAATTAAATTATTCATGGAAGTTTAACACAGGCCCTGTTGGTATTGTTTTAAATATCTTACCATAATATTCTCACTTGTGTTCTTTAACAGCAACTATTATTTATTACTAATGGACTGTTGTTAGAATTAATAAACAATAGTGATTTTTGAAAAAATAAAAATAGCCATTTTAATTACTATATAAAATCAATCACATTCTGTACCTAAAATTGTGTTTTGTACATAATATTGTAAAAAAAAAAAATCTTCCTTAAACCTGCATGTATGTCTCTGCCTTGCGTACATTACATTTTAGGCCAAAATCGTTCTGCAAAATAATGTTTCAGGCATCTGATTTGTAACTATTTGATGTAATAGCTTTTAGGTACATTAAGCACTTGAGATGTCTGGTTCCAGACACCACGACCACTTATAGAGTCAGAACCTGATTATAACACTTAACTTTTCTGAATTTATTTGAATGGTTGTGTATTTATAACCAGTGCCCACCTGCACTAGCCATTTGGGTGCACTAAACACAAATGCCTTGGTAATTTAATAATTTTTGTCAGTGCATTTATTTCCAAAATAACCTTTCGATGTTCATGTTTTGAAAACATTTGCAAATAAGTCTTAATAAAACACAACTAATTTTGCCACATAGTGTTGCCCTCAACAGGATTTTTAAATTAATTTTCATTATCCATATTCAGAATTTTTTTTATGAATTTTGTCTAACTTTTGGTCATTAAATCAAACCCAGCGATTGTAATAAGATAAACATTATTGGCTGTTTCTTCCTCTAATTCAGTTAATTGTGTAACTTTCTTACTTTTGAGGTACAAGATCCAGACTAAAGATTTTTATTTTCATGACAGTGGAAATATAGACTTAAAAACCTTTTAAATAATAATTAAAAAAATAAATATTCAGTTTCACAATCTCAGAATGAAAAAACTTGAAGCTAATTGATGGTCACATCACAACATAATTTACGGAATAAGTAGCCTTGAATAAGGTAACAAAAAAATCAGAAAATGCAAATAAGTAACCAAGTTCAGGGTCGTTGATGACTTTTCAAGGCCATCTCCAAACACATGTCTGCCAAACTTGAGATACAAGGGCACAGGAGATTCATCTTTACTTTTGTATTGCTTACATCTATTAAACCCCCCCTACACACACATACACACACACAAATCCCGGTGCTTTATGCACAGTTTATACCACGATCATTGAATTATGCATAATTTGGTAAAACTTTGATGGATTTCCTCTAACAGCCAGGTTACTTCTATGAAACTGCAACTTTATGTATATGGTGAAAAAGACTCTTGGTGGGGCTGTTTGAGCCATTTTCAGTCAGTTTCCACAACTATCCCAATATTATTTAACACAAACTGCAGGATAACCGTGCTCTTTGAAAACCCCACTATTTGCATTTTTTTAAATCAGCAGACTAATAAAAAATGAATGAAAATTGTCATTAGTTTTATACAAATGTGTGAAGAAAGTATAGTATGTATCATTAGATTACTAACTGAGTCTGGTTCAGAAACAAACAAAATGAGCAAAAACACTATAAAGACAAAATATGAGGCATTTCTATAGTCATGTATTGCATGTTAATAATGTCAGACTTCTGTAAAACCACTGACAGACTCTGTTGTGGTGATAAGTGAGGATCCTTCCTGCAACAGATTGTAGGACACTGATTGGCTAAAGTTCTGTTGCTATGCCAGTATCTTGTGTCAGCAGGTCACCTCAGTAGAGAGAGACATTGAACCAGGAATCTAAATTGCCCCAATATATATTATACAGTATATTACATGTTATTGTGCATGTTCAGCACATATACATGTTGATTTTTTTTTTTATATTTTAAAATGGGGGGGGGGGGGATCTATCGAAAAGATGGCGCACTAACCCCCTCTATTGGCCAGCCACGACTCAGATGAAATGGGATAATCTTTTTGCCTGCCTTTGTGACAAAACTCCTTTATGACCATATGGTGGTGCTATTGTCTTTGTTTTGTTAGACATTGTTTTACATCTATAAGGAAATGTCTTTATTCTAACAGTAATTCCACTACAGCTCAGTCTTTACATCTAAAGCATTTGAGCCAGTTGGTCAGTCTCACCAGAATGTACCAGATAACACATAGGTAGACTTGAGGTAGCTGATGACATGTATATTTGAATCTCCTAGTGGTGGTCAACACAGCACAGTACACATAGCTGGAGAAGGGTTTACCATTAACAGTTTCACTCTCCAAAAGTAAATGCATATTTCTTATATTTAACTTGATTTGTATTTCTTTGCAGACAGTACAAATTCAATATATTTCATGTTTTGTCTGGTCAATTTAATTTCATTTGTTAATATGCATCCATTCCTTCATTTCAGGCCTGCATTTGTTGCCGTTTATTCTCACAATACATAAAATACTTTTGGAACTGAGAATACCAAGTGATAAAATCTTTCAGTTGTTATTTTGTACAGTTATTCCTACAAACATGTCTTAAGGTGTGCAACAGTATAGTGTTGTCACAAATTGTGATTTCTAAATGTTCCACACATTCTCTATTGGGGACAGGTCAAGGCTGTAGCCTACTTTTTAGAAGTGTAAATGGCCTTTGCCAAGGGCATTGATACAATCCCATACAATGTTAGACCCTGGCTTTTGTACTAACCATCCCAGATGCCTCAGAGCCCAGAGACAAAACATTATATATTCTGATTTTGACAGTTGACTTTTGTCAGGTACATGCACTAACAATATCTATCCAGCCACATATTTATTTCACAGGAAGTTACAGATTTCTAAAGTTGTGCAAACTTTACATCTGTAATGCCAGAAATGAATATAAATAAAACTAAACAGTATGACACATTTTCACTTCACCAGTTTCCATTAAGAGTCTGGAGGAAACTGAAACTCAGATTTTCCAGGTGTGGGTGTGCATTTATGTTGGCCTACAAAATGATGCTTCATTGTAGTATTATACAAGAAGCAAATCTGTCTGTCTCGCTTGAAGGGGCATGAAGAGCTTTTATGTCAATACAATGTTATGTTGCAATATACATACTTAATTTTCTTTTATTGTGTTTAACTGTAACTGATTATTATGTAGTGGAAGCTGAGCACATACAGTAATAATCAAAAGAATAAGACACACCTTCTCATTCAGCATTTAATTTTTTTCCTAAATTGTAAATTAATATTGGAGTCATCCAGACTATGAAGTAACACTGAATCATGTAGTAAACTTAAACGTGTTCAACAAATCAAAATGTTTTAGATTTTAAATTATTCATAGTAGTCATACAACTGATGGTCTCAAACACATTAATAGGGCAAGAAATGCAGTAATGCAATCCATTCTTGGTGACTACCTCATAAAGCTGACTGAGAAAATACCAAGAAAGCTGTCATCTAAGCAAGAGGTGCCTACTTTGAAGAATGTAAAATATAAAACATATTCTGGTTTGTTTAACACTTGTTTGTTTACTAAATAATTCCATGTATTTCTTCATAGTTTGGATGACTTTAGTATTAATCTACAATGCAGACCATTTTTTTAAATAATGGAAAAAAAAAACACAATGTCCAGAAGAAGAGTGTCTAAACTTTTGCTTGGTTCTGTACATGGTTTGTGGTATGGGTATAGTGTCAGACATCTGCTAGCTGTCTATATTAAAAGATCATAAGCATCCAGACAGATCAGAATAGATGTGTTGTGGTTTTATTCTGTGTGATATAATGTCCATAAAACACAAATAAACACTCAGCGGGTCTGTATACAAGATAGACTCATTTGTAAATATAGTTCCTTTTTTTCATACTTACGTATATAGCAATTAAAATAGGTTAGTAACTTGTAATAATGGGTTTGAAATATAAAAATGGAAAATCTGGGTGAAATAATGTGTGTATGCAAATGAAATGCTGTTTCTTTTTCACATAAGGGGCTGTACTTCCCCTATTTACCACTGCAATCAACAGGAAACTTAGAGGGAAGTACTATCATTCTTTCTTTTCACAGTGTGCTCTGGCAAATCCTGGGTGTTGGTTGATATTTTTGTTTGTTTTGCTTTGTTTATTTATGCATTATGGAGAAATTTTCAGTGTTTTTTTAATCTCTTCGGATGTGACCATTTAATAATTTTTCACAGCACACTTGACAATTGCTTTTCCTATTTTTATTGTCAAAGTGTGTCTGATTCTCAGAATTCTTCTTGTGAATATTTTAGATTGAATGCTATCATATGTATTTTGGCATATCAGCATGAAACTTTTCAGATTCTAAGGAGTCATGACTGCCATGATGTGAACTTACCTCTAAAACGCCTGTTTTGGGAATCATAATTTTTATTTTTATCTAGAGACTGGCAAACTTGGAACCATGAGTTTCAATAACATTCCTTCCAAATCAGAGGTCATGAGTTGGGATCCACCACATTTAGCTGACTTTCTCAAAAGGGTAAGTTGATTTCTTTCTGCATTGCCATACATGAATAACTTTTTAAAATGATTTTATAGATACTTTTTTAATGCAGAGTGCTGTTTGAAGGAACAGCACATAATTCAGTAAAGAGGTCTAATGATCCACTGAAAAAAAAGATTATTAGCATGTAATAACTAATATTTATGTTGTAACTACCAGTATCACTTATACATAGTAACAGAATACATTCAATAACCAATATATCAAGAATTCTAAAAACTTCACCATTATAATGTTTAATCAGTATTGAATGTTTTTACTGTGAATTTCTAACTGAGATGATTTTGTGTTTTTTATTTTTAGCATCGAGACCTGATGGGTTGTGACAAAGTAGTTATGAAATGCAATATGAATGGACAGAGATTTCTAGTATGTATTTCATTCCAGCGATATTTCATTCCACCAATATTTTCTCCACTTTATTTAAATAGAGTGTTTTATCCCCACTCTATTTATATCTATTTGCTCTGCTACATGTTAAATTTTAATAATTTTTACAAAGAGATACATATTGATGGCCATGATGATTTGTGTAAATAGTTGTATAGAAGGGCCTAAATGCATCTACGTACCTTTCATATTGATGTCAATATTGTCTCCTTGATGTCAGGGCCATTGTGATCAAATTTCTCTTTCATATTCATGCTGTGTTGGGAGTCATTACACCATGATTGTTACAAGGATAAAGATATATACAAATTATAGAAAAAAATGTATACAGAAACAATGTTCCTGAAATCAAAATTATAATTTTGTCATTTTTCAGTTTCTGACATCATTTGAAAAACGCGTGTTGCTCTTTACAATGTTTGTTAATTTTATGATTTGTTAAAATGATTAAACCAAAACAAAAGGCCCAAAATGATTTGGAAAAACATCTGGTTCCAATGACTTTTATTAACAGCAAAATAAGGTTTCTCCTTATCCTTTAAACAGCAATTTGAGGATATCTGTTTTTTGCAAATAAACTCTTCACTTGTTCTTTCCCTACGCCTTTGTTAATGACAATATCTTTTCAATTTAATCCTATTCTGATTCTAATTATGTCTTGTTTGTGTTTTACAGAATATGTCTGATAATGACCTTCAAAAATTTCCCAAACTTCATGCGCCGTGAGTATAATCTTTGATTATTTTTTGCCTTTTTGACATCAGCATGATGATGACCATCGATTTGTTCAGTTTGTCAGTTTCTTTACTACTCAAGTGACTGTATTTCTCAGCTTTCCTCTTCAGTCATAATAGACTTTGTATTTGCAAAATTATGCATTGCAGTGCACAGGGTGTGCATGCGCTGACATTAAGAGGAAGCACTGCTGAAGGAAGATAGTGCAACACATGCAGATGTGGCAGGAACCATTGCACAGCAGAATCATGCACTGCTTCAGTACTGCTTTAGGGATATGAAATGACTGAATGTGCACACTTTTAAGGAACAGAAAATTACCGTAAGAGATACATTATCAAGGGCTAGTCAAAACATTCAACATGTAAAGTAGTGCTGTGGAATATCACAGTGGTAATAGGTCGACTTGTAGAGCAGTTTAAAAGAGCTTGGAGGAAAGAGAACTTTTTTTAGTTACCACATCCTGCCAAAGCTGAGCCCTCAGCTAGTGCGCCCACCAGTTCCAACTCACATAATGCACATATTGTGCTTTTAGTGAGCAGTGAGGTAAACATTCAAAGGCCAGCTAGTTATACCTATTTCAGGTTTTAAGCCCATAGACTATATTTTATATTCAGTTAAAATGTTGTATAGTGTATGAATTTAGACAAATTTCTTGTCTAGGAAACTGGTCCATGGTCAAGGTACATCTATGTGGTCAAGGGTAATGGCCCTTGATGTCAGGGCCATTGTGATCAAATTTCTCTTTCATATTCATGCTGTGTTGGGAGTCATTACACCATGATTGTTACAAGGATAAAGATATGTACAAATTATAGAAAAAAATGTATACAGAAACAATGTTCCTGAAAACAAAATTATAATTTGTTGTAAGTATAATATATGTAAGTGTTGAGAAAACAATAAATGAATAATATGTATTATACAAACTTCTGCAGGCTTATCTCCAAGATTTGTCTGGAAATCAACAAAAAAGAGGAGAAGAGAGGAATTTTTCCTAAAAGGCAAGATGTTTCCAACAAATTTTAGTGGATTTCTGCTCATTTTAACTTGTAACTAGATAATATATAGTTTTTTTATTCTTTATTTTTCTTTATGTTTTCTTCATAGGACTCCTGCACCTAAGAGTTACATAGAAACAGGTAAAAATTAAATGAATTATAAAACCATTTCTAGTGCATCTAAAAATACAATATTGTGAAAAAGTTAATCATTTAATTCAAAAAGTTTAACTGTCATATTTTATATTCACTATATGTAAAGCGATATTGCTATGACTTATAGCTCATGAAAATCAGAAACCCAGAATCTGATTATTAGAATATTTAATTTAAAGTTTGAGTAAATTACTATTCAGACAGTATCAACATTACAGTAAAAAGGCTTGAAATTACAACTTTACTAATGAACTAATGAGTTTACTGGGCATAAGTATTATGACGTTTTAAGTTTTTGCAGTATTTGTTGATGCCACAGCCACTTTTGACTATGGATCCAAGCATGTGATATTTAGGATGTTAAAATAGCACATTTATGAGAATACTTTCTTTTTATTTCAAAATGAAATGATGTTAGGTGGTTTGTGCCACAGCTCATTAACTGAGCAGTGGTTTGTTACAGCTCCAGTTTTCACCTCTTCAGTTCAAGCACATGGATCTTCAAAACACCACTGTCAGTCAATGGTGAACAAAGAAGTCACCAATACAGTGGTAACCCTACTTACAAGTTTAATCTGTACAGGAGCCGAGCTCGTTAGCTGGTTTGTTCATTAGCTGGATGCATTTTCCCCATAAGAATACATGTAAAACTGATTAATCCGTGTCAGCCGGCCAATATATAGTATACTTTAATATGCTAAATAATGTGTTTATATGGGTTTTTTTTAAACATAAACGAGACGACGACGACGCTCGTGTAGGCTGGCCACTAAGGAGGAGGGGAGGACAGGAGGACGGGCGTACGTGTATGGCATGGTTACACTTATCATATGAAAAGTAAAAGTAAAATTGATCTAACTTTCTTGTTCACTACCTTTTGCTACCTTAGCGTCGCTTTCACTAGCACTTTCACTTTCACTGGACAGCGATCAAAGGTATTGACTGACCTCTTCTTCTACAGTAGCATCTAGGGGATGCAATGACTGCAGCCCCCCCTAGCGGTTTGGCATACTTGAAGAAATTTACGCTACTCGTTAATTGGAATTTTGCTCATTACCTGAAACAAAAATATTCCGAAATCTCGACTCGTTACCTGGAATACTCGTTAGTAGGGATGCTCGTAAGTAGGGTTACCACTGTACTTCAACCAGAGCAAGCCAATAACAAGAAGACAAGCATAGTGAGGGCTGGACGCCAGCTGGAGTGAACTTATTATGAGTAGCAGTGTCAGTGAGCTCACACTGGAGAAAAATAGTAAAATGTCTGAACTTTACATCTATAATATTACACTAGAGCTTTGAGATTTAATTATTAGGTGCTTATGGACATTATTTATCATCAGGCAAATTGTATAGTACTAGACAAAAGTCTGGAAACAGCTTCTGGACATTCAGTGGGTTTACATTATTTAAAAATTGTCTGCATTGTACATTAATACTAAAGTCATTCAAACTATGAAGAAATACACATGGAATTATTTAGTAAACAAAAAAGTGTTGAACAAACCAGAATATATTTTATATTTTTTTAAGTAGGCACCTCTTACTTTGATGACGGCTTTCTTGGCTTTTTCTCAGTCAGCTTTATGAGGTAGTCACCTGGAATGGCTTTCAGTCAACAGCTGTGTCTTGTTAAGAGTTTATGATTTGCATTTCTTGCCTCTTAATGTGTTTGAGATCAGTTGTGTGCCTACTTTGAAGAATCTAAAATCTAATTTTACTACACGATTCCTTATGTGTTCCTTCATAACTGAATGAGAAGGTGTGTCCAAACATTTGACTGGTACTATATGTGTAATATGCAACTAAAAATGTTAATATTTTAATTACATTTCAAAATATAACAAAAATGCTAATGTGTTCATAATTTAATTGGAAAAAGGTACATTGTCATATACTCATAAAGTGAAATATTCCAATATTATTTGTTTTAATGATGATAATATTTGAATAGCAAATTATTCAAACTCAAAATGAAATATTCTAAAATTTTTAAATTCTGGATTTCTGATTTTCATGAGTAATAAGTCATACTGATCAACAGTAAAACAAAGCAAGGCTTAAAATGTCACTTTATTTGTAATGAGTAAAAATTTGACCGTTTACCTTTTTGAATTAAATTCTGATCAACAATGAACTTTTTCACAATACTCAAATTTTTTATTTGGCACAATATTAAAAATATCTTTTTTGTTATAGACTGACAAAAGCATAGGTCAAAGCAGTCATTTTGAATCTTGAATTTTGCCCATACAGTTTGTATAGGACAAAGGTAACAGTTTTTTCTCTTTTCATTATAATTTTTTAATAATACAGTGAACATTGTTCAGGATGATCAAGGATGGGATTCTGAAGAGTTTGTAAGTCCTACTGAACTCCCCCTTTTTAACATTTAAAATTTTGCATTTTATTTTCTGGACTCATGTATTAACATTATTGTACAGGAAAGTGATGACTACGAGAGCCCAGATTCACATGATGATGGTGAAGGCAATGGTCCAGATTATGAATCAGCAGAAGAAGAGGATGGTGATAATGATTATGAGCCACCCCCCAGTGAACCTTCTGATGACATACAGCATCACCAGATCCGTGCTGCCAAACCTATGGGCAACAGCGAGTACATTGGTAAAGAGCACTGATGTCTATTAAAGCAATATGCACTGTGTTACCTGTATTTTAATAGGCACAACATAAAATAGTGTATATGGTAAAATCACTGTTTATAGCATGTTGTGGTTACCAAATAATGAGAAATTATGCCATGAATAACACAATAATAATGTGCATACTAAAGTTGAGTTCAGAGTGGTATGATATGAACATTTGTATAGAAACTCAGCAGTCAAATGCATTTTCTGGACATTCAGAGGTTTTTCATTATTTAAAAATTGTATATTAATAATAGCCATCTAAACTATGAAGAAGTACATATGGAATTATTCAGTAAACAAAAAAGTGTTAAACAATCAAGAATATGTTTTATATTTAAGATCCTTCAAAGTTGGCACCTCTTGGTTAGATGCCAGCTTTCTTGGCATTTTCTCAGTCAGCTTTATGAGGTAGTCACCTGGAATGGCTTTCAGTTAACAGCTGTGTCTTGTTAAGAGTTAATTACTTGCATTTCTTGCCTCTTAATGTGTTTGAGACATCAGTTGTATGTCTTCTTTGAAGAATCTAAAATCTAAAACATATTTTGGTTTGTATAACACTTTTAAGTTTACTACGTGATTCCTTATGTGTTCCTTCATAGACTGGGTGACTTCAGTATTAATTTACAATGTAGGAAAAAGAGAATTGGACATTGGTGTGTCCAAACTTTTGAATGCTACTCTAAGTGACTTTCTAAATTACATTTATACCCAAACCTTATTTTAAATTTGTTATTAAACAATGCCTTATCAGATAGTGTATCCAGTAGCAATTTCATGTAATTACTTTCTGTGAATTAGCTTTCAGAAGTGATAAAGGCTTCAGATGTATGTTTTCTATCATCATCCCTGTCAGTAATACTGACTCAGTAAGTTTCTCTAAAATAGCATATTGCACACTTGAGGATGTTTAGGGTTAGGGTTAGGGTTAGGGTTGTTCATGACTTGCATTTATTGCCTCTTAATGTGTTTGAGACATCAGTTGTGTGTCTACTTTGAAGAATCTAA
Organism: Crenuchus spilurus; assembly: GCA_036984385.1. Classification (NCBI taxonomy): domain Eukaryota; kingdom Metazoa; phylum Chordata; class Actinopteri; order Characiformes; family Crenuchidae; genus Crenuchus; species Crenuchus spilurus. Next base: position 10,845 of record BRDA01014398.1, on the reverse strand, counting down.
AATCTAAAACATTTTGGTTTAACACTTTTAAATTTACTACATGATTCCTTATGTGTTCTTTCATAGTCTGGATGACTTCAGTATTCATGTACAATGTAGGAA
>BRDA01014398.1:0-10643 GCA_036984385.1 Crenuchus spilurus | reverse complement strand
TAAGCAAGAGGTTCCTACTGTGAAGAATGTCAAATATAAACATATTCTGGTTTGTTTACTTGTTTGTTTACTAAATAATTACAGATGTGTTTATTCATAGTTTAGATGTAGTTTGTAGTTTCATGTTGTGCTAGTGTTCTTGTCACTACTGGTGGCATTAGGTGGTTGCACAAGTAGTCCAGCTACTCCAGGATGGCACATCCTTACATGCTGCAGCAAGAAGGTTTACTTTTGTCTCCCAGCACAGTCTCAAAAGCATGGAGGAGAGGAGATACCAGAACACATGTCCTTACAAAATGAGAGCAGAACAGGGCTGTAGAAGGGCATCAACCCAGCAGCAGGACCAGTGTTAGCTCCTGAGTAACAGGAGGAGCACTGCCAGAGCCGTACAAAATTCAGATTTATGCTGCTGGTTACTGGTGTGCATGACCAAAGTGTCAGAAACAGACTCCATGAGAGCCCAGTGTCCTCTAGTGGGACTTGTGCTCATAGCCCAGCAACATGCAGCTTGACTAGCTTTCACCAGAGAACACAAGAATTGGCAGGTCCACCATTGCTGCCCTGTTCTCTTCACAGATAAGAGCAGGTTCACACTGCTCACACCTATTAAAGTGCCAAAAGTATTTGTACTTTAAACTAGATGTTGGAACATTTGGGTGAGAATTTATTATTTTCAGTCATGAAAACATTAGTGAGTCCTGATGCTGATGTTGGATGGATAGTTCTGGATCTCAAACTCCACTCCAACTCATAACATAAAGCATATATACATATGTAATGATTTACAATGGTGCTTGAATGTTTGTGAACCCTTTTTAATTTTTTATATTTATGTATAAATATGACCTTAAAAAGTCCTAAAAGTAGATAAAGAGAACCCAGTTAAACAAATGAGACACAAATATTATAATTGGTAATTTATTTATTGAGGAAAATTATCCAATATTACATATTTGTGAGTGGCAAAAGTATGTGAACCTTAGGTTTCAGTATCTGGTGTAACAGATATATAAATAAATAAATAAATTTGTCTTAATAAATAAATAAATAAATAAAAATAATAAATAAATAGTAATTTTATTGACAGCATTCTCTTTTTACTCTTGACGCGCATCAGTTGTCTCCTGGTGATTGGTTGTATACGTGATTGATTGACCTCTAATCCAATCAATTTCGAGTATTCCAGTGTCACTTCCTACTCGACGTCTACGTACTGCTGCTAGCTTCTTCGCTGCTGAACGAAATGGCTACTGTACTGAGGCAAGCGTTGAGGATTACCTCTCCGGGTACGTTTATTTGACCTCTTTGACCTATTCGATGTAGTGTGACTCAGTGTTGACGTGTTTTTTTCATTCTGTCTGTTCGTGTCAACGTAAAGAAAGGACTAGAAACGGGTTTCATGAATAAGTGGGTGAAGGGTCAGCCGAACTGTCCTTAAGAAAAGTCGGTTATATTCAGCTTTTATACAAGATTATTACTTGATAATCTACTTGACTAATAGATTAATGGTGAAGACTTAAGTCTGTGTTTTGTTTTCTCACCATTCACGTTTTGAGGTTCATATGTGTACGCAGTGTCCGTGAAGGTGATTATTTTCTTGGCTAATGAACGTTGAGCTTTGTGCACTGATGTGAAGACAGAAATAAACAGACACAGATGAGCTCAGGTCAGAACAGTACAGTACTGATTAACATCATCTAGCTTATTTAGTCAATGTTTCACAAATCATAACAGTTTCCTAACTACTTCAGGTGAAGGCAGACAAGACATGTCTGGATGCTTACGTTTAGAAATTAGAGCTGCGAGGCTAACATAGCTAACAAACACTAGAACTCAATAGTCACCTAAAACATCCATCACCAAACTTGCTCAGCTTGCACAAACCTTCAGATCTTCATGAACAGACTAGTTGATGTTCATGACAGTTTGATATATTATTTAATAACTTAATTGACAGACAGCAGACTTTTTAGCTCATTTTCTGTACTTCTCACTGTCATATTGTGTTTTTTTTTCAGTAATATTTGTAAAACTATTGAAGCTTACACAACACTTTTCTCTTTGTATCTCTCATAGGATCTCTGGCCCTGCTCTCTACAGGTATTAGACATGGCAGAGTCAGTGCTTTGTCATACAACATTAGAAAATCATCAACTTCTTCCAAAATCAGTGTGGATTTGGACAGCAGTACTGGTATGACCCTATGCATCTTTTTTTAATGAATGAGCTTGCTCTTTCAGTTCTCAGGTTCATCATCAATCACCACAGAGCTGCTCTTGCTTATTTGACTGCCGCCAGTCCAGTAGTAACAGACATGTGTAAAAACTCACAATTTTACCAGAATTATACACACGACTATGATACTGATGTGTAGAGAATGCTCCACCACCCAAATAATATGTGGACAAAGGTCATGTGGTTAGAAGCTGAGCAGTGATGAATGGGGTACAGGTAGACGGACAGATTGTACATGACCACAGATGAGCTACAGACTGTTATTTTACTCTTGTATAGTGGACATTTAGGGTAGGTGGTGCTCCTAAAGTAGACAGTGAGTGTCAAGGTGCTTCTAATAAAAATGGAGATAAATATATGTATATGTGTATTTTGATGCTCTTGCACAGGCATTGCTGTGGTGAAGCTCCAGAGTCCTCCAGTCAACAGCATGAGTCTGGATTTTCTGACAGAGTTTACCATCCTTTTAGAGAAACTTGAATTTGACAAGAGCTGCAGAGGAGTTATTCTGACATCTGTAAGTATCTAGTGCATTATTTTATACAATACTGGATTCATTAATGTTTGAGTGTTTTTTTTTTTTTTTTTGTCTTTTTGTTTGTTTACTTAAAATCCATACAGATAACGTTAATACAGTATGTAGTGATTTTCTATGTGAATGTGTTGCTTTAGCCTTTTCCAAACCACTCCTCATAAATGTCCAGTATTATTTGTAGTTCTCATCCAATCTCCAGTTTGACTGGCCAATACTTCATTCTGTTAAATCAAGTGCTCTGCCTGATGGAATTGAACAAATCCAGGTGACAGTTGTGGAGCGTCAGGGAGAACCAAAACTTGTGCGTCAGGCTGTTTTTACTGTATACAGTCATGTAAAAACAAAGCACAAACTCTTGGAGTTATATGGTTTTACGTATCGGGACATAAAAACAAATCTGTTCCTTAGAAGATCTTAAAACAACAACATGACAAATGTCATTATTTATTTTCCAAAACTAGGCCAAAATGAACGAGTAGTATACCCTTAAATTAAGAGGGTAAGTAGCAGCTATGTGCTCTTATTCAAGTGTCTTTTATTACTTGATCATCAGCAAGTGCAACCACCTCTATCTGGGAAGGGTTAAAAGGCTATTTCCAAACAATATCAAGTCCATCATTCAACAGTGAGAGATTATTCACAAGTGGAAAACCTTCAAGATAGTTGCCAGTCTTCCCAGGAGTGGACATCCCAGCAAATTCACCCCAAGATAAGACCATGAAATGAGCTACATCTCAGACTCTACAAGCCTCAGTTAGCATGTTAAATGTTCAAGTTCATGACTGTACGATTAGAAAAAGACTGAACAACTACGGCTTGTTTGGAAGGGTTGTGAGAGGAAAAAGCTTCTTCTCTCTAAAAAGAACACAGCAGTGTGACTTACATTTGCAAAGTGAGTGAATCTGAACCAGTGTCCTTTGGACACTAAAACAATGTCCTTTGCACAGAGAAGACTAAAGTGGAGATGTTTGACTATAATGCACAGAGCTGTTTGGCAAAAACCAAACGCAGCATATCAACACCTAATTCCTTCTGTCAAGCACAGTGGTGGAGGGGTGATGATTTGGGCCTATTTTGAAACAACAGGTCCTAGACACCTTGCAAGTTTTTGACTTGTCCATAAACTCGTCTGTGTACCAAAGTATTCTAGAGACAAGTGTGAGACCATATATTCCACAGCTAAACTGGGTCATGCCACAGTACAATAATCCCAAGCACACCAGCAAGTCTGCAACAGAATGGCTGGAAAAGAAAAGAATAAAACTGTTGCAATGACTCAAAAGTCTAGACCTACTGAAATGCTGTGGTGTGACCTTAAGACAGCTGTGCATACATTAATGCCATAAACTTTAATTAATTGAAGCACCGTTGTAAAGAAGAGTGGGCAAAAATTCCTCCCGAATGATGAGAGACTGATAGTCATACAGAAAATTATTACTTCAATTGCTACTTAGCTGGAGCTATAAGCTACTGAGTAATGAGGTGTACTTAATATTTCCATTTTGGTTACGGTACATTTTTATGTAATAAATAATGACATGGTAGAATCATATGTTGTTGAGTATCAGATTATTTTGTATGTCCTGATATGTAAAACCATATCATTCAAAGAGGGTCTACTTTGATTTTCTCATTACTGTATATGCTTATTTTAGTTAACATCCTGGTCATGCTTCATGCTGTTTTTTCAGCCAGAGCCCTGTAGAGGGCACTCTCTCCCCATCACTACTAACTTATGTGCGGTGGCTCAGGTGTCTGCCAGCTGATCCATCAGAACTAGATCCTGCACTTTCCTCCAAGTGTGAGAGGATGCCCAGCAACGATGCTTTGGCAGCAGTTCAAAAAGATGGCTGACTTCACATGCATCAGAGGAGGCCTAGTCTTCACCCTCCTAGAGTCAGGGACATTACAGCTGATTGGGAGAGTCCTAATGGGTGGGGGGGATGATTGACTACTAATACATTGAGGAGAAAAAAATGCTTCTGTCTGTTGATTTAATCTACAAGTAAACATCAGCACCAAAACAGAATGCACTGCCCTTAAATCATCAGCAGCCTCACTGCTATATTGTCTGCAGGTATCCCAATAGCCCTGCCTACCCTTCTGTTCTCAAAAGACTGATTTGCATGTATGTAGGCAGTGCCGAAAGTTTTCTCTGCGGGTCTGAACATCCTGGACATGTATGCAAAGAGCCCAGAGCACTACGAGGAGTTTTGGAAACTTGTGCAGGACATGTGGCTGAAGCTGTATGGTTCCACCAAGATAACAATTGCAGGCATCAATGTGAGTTTCCTCTGAGCAGGTTTTTGTTGCAATTTTATGATGTAGAGTGGCGCTTGAACGTTTGTGAGCCCTTTAAAATATTCTATGTTTATGCATAAATTTGACCTAAAATTTCATCAGATCACACAAGTCACAGAGTAAATATAGTAAATAGAGAACCAAATCAAACTAATGAAACAAAAATATTAGACTTTGTCATTTATTTTTTGAGAAAAATGATCCAATGTTATGTCACCAACTGGCAAACGTATGTGAATCTTTGCTTTCTGTATCTGGTGTGACCTTTATGAACTTCATACAAAACAACTTCAGCTCTGTTATGTTTGTGGGCTTCCTCCCATGAACGACTTTCTTCAGGTCCTTCTATAACATTTCTATTGGAGTAAGGTCAGACCTTTGTTTTAAATATTAAAGTTATTCTCCTTAAACCATTCTTTGGTGAAATAACTTGTGTGCTTTGCTGCATGACCCATGTTTTCTTGAGATTCAGCTCATGGACAGATGGCCTGATATGTTCATTTAGAATTTCCTGGTAAAATTCAGAATTAATTGTTCAATCAATGATGGCAAGCTGTCCTGGCCTGGATGCAGCAAAATAGAGCCAACCCATGATACTACCACCACCATGTTTCACAGATGAGACGAGGTTTTTTTATGCTGGAATGCAGTGTTTTCTTTTCTCAAAACGCATAATGTCAGAGAGGCCTGTAGTTGCTTAGATGTTATTTTAGATTCTTTTGTGACTTCACGGAAAGAAATTCACAAACTTTCAAGCACCACTGCAAATAACATGAGCAGGTAAATTCACTAACATGTTATTACATAACTATTTTTGATAAAGCACTCTTTCATTTAATTGCATAAAATGAATAATAACTTTTTTAATTTTAAATGCTGGGTAGTCGCATACAAGAGCAGATGTTATTCTACTCGAACCTTGACTAGTAGAAGTTACTGGGAAAGTTTGTGTTATTTTAGCCCATGGTATGAAAAGGTCAGTATAGGAACAAAGGCCAAAAAATGCTGTTGGCCAATTTGAAAAGAAATCAGAATCGGCCATAAATATTTTTGGTTGATTTATCCCTGTTAGGGTTGTCATGATACCAGAATATTGATTGGGATAATGATATCAGGTGTAGTTTTATGATTCTCACTACTAGATAAATTGAGAACCCATCGCTGTCTTTAATGCCAAATGTGTAATTGAGAGAACACTTTTCCAGTTTTTACAGTGTAATTAACAGCTCTGGCGTTTTTAAAATGTAATATCTGTAATAAATACAGAACGCTGAAGTATTGAAAGTTGGAGTATAGAATTGACTACCAAATGTTGAATACTTTAAATACTCGGGGCAAATCAAATACTTATATATCGCCCAGGCCAAATAAGTGTCTTCAAACTGTGCACTTCTTTGTTATCCAGTGTTTGTTGGTGCTGATTTGATTAATTATTTTTAGGGTTCCAGTCCAGCAGGAGGCTGTTTGATGTCTTTGTGTTGTGACTACAGAATCATGGCTGATAATCCTCGTTATAGTATAGGACTCAATGAAACACAACTGGGCATAGTCGCTCCATTTTGGTGAGTGATGCCAGCGTTTGTGATTGATGCAGCAATGTATAGTTTACTGCCAATAAATGCACTGGTACTTTGATTCCTCTATTGCAATTTATGTAATTTCTTATTTAATACACTTGTTTAATAACATTTTATTCCTGGTTTTGGTTCACTCCGGGTTCATAATCTTGTTTTTAATTTAATGGGGCACATTGAAATATTAAGCCAAAAGAAGACATGCATTTCCGTTATTCTCCCAGGGGTTAGGCACATGCAAAGAGGAGTAAAAACATATTAACTGTCTAATGACTCGATGAGGACATGCAGTATGGTAAAATAAACCAAATTTGAGTAAATAGTTAACTTTATTTTTAATAATAATCACAATCACTTTTCTACAAGGTAACTCAATTTAACTGAAGCCTTTGGTTGTCAAATAGCATAATTACTAGTATAAAATTCAGGTGCTTTGTGTAGTCATATGTGTGCATATTTTGCACTGGCTTTTCACCAGGCAATCAAATATATAAACAACTTTATTTAGTCAAATTATAAAACCAGAGCCAGGAAACATCTGACCACTAGACCTTTACCAATATGGTGCACACCTGGTCCATATTAGTGAATGTTGAACTCTGTCTGTCTGTTTCATTTGAATGTATTTAATGTTTCATTGCTTAGGGGAAATTGTTAATGTGGTACATGTCTCAGGTTTAAGGAGACCATGGACAACGTTGTAGGCCATAGAACAGCAGAGCTGTCCCTTCAGTTTGGCGTAATGTACAACCCCTCTGATGCGCTGAAGATCGGCCTGGTGGATCAGCTGGTTCCCGAGGATAAAGTTCTCAGCACAGCCACAGAAACCATGACCAAGTGGTTTGCCATCCCAGGTCAGACTTATCCCTTTGTGCTCTGTATTTGAGGGGATGATGAAAGCAAAACTGTTTTTGTTAAGTGTCGCCATCTGTTTTATTCCACAGATCATGCCCGGCAGATTAGCAAGTCTATGATGAGAAAGCCTACGATAGACAAACTGCTGTCCAACAAAGAAGCTGATATTAAAAACTTTGTCAGTTTCACCACCAGGGACTCAATCCAGAAGTCTCTGGGGATGTATATGGCAATGCTCAAGCAGAGGAAGGCTTGAAGGTGGGACTGAATAACACTCGAATGGTTTCAGTTTTAGTTGCCTTCTGAACCACACAAATGTACTTTTAATTTTGGTGTCATGTTATTTTGGATTAAATGTTTTCTGTGGCATATTTTTTGGCCTTTTCTGATTAGTTGTAAATCAGACTTGTATCATAGTGATTTGGTTGTATTCATTGTATTAAGTCAAGTTTATTTATACAGCACTTCTCACAGACAGTGGTCACAAAGTGCTTTACAAAATAGGTCATCATATACAATCTACAGTGGACAAACAAAACAAAACACATTGTAAGAACATAGAACATGAGACAGTGAGCCTGATGCAGTATCCAAATGCTTGCTTAAAAGATGAGTCCTTAATTGCTTTTTAAAAGACTCCAGCAAACCTTGGAGTTAAAGAGCATTAAAATGTTTCAGTGCATCATGAAATGTCCAGTTTCATCCCAGTTTTATGTGATCATGTTGGTACGATTGTTTAAGATGCACTGAGTATACCTGTGAAGTGTAAGTAGAGGAATGTAAACAAAAAAGACAAGGCACCTAGCTTTTTAAGCTTGAAAAATGCCAGAGTATTTTATTTTTGGTTACAACAATAATTCATTTTTCATTACAGTTGATTATAAATGACCCTCTTCTTTCTTTGAAGAACATTGTTTTAAAACATTTCAGTAATGTTCTCTCTGTTGACAAACTGATCCTCTGCCTTCTGTGGATGCTGCTTTTGTATCAAATCATAATTAAAATCAATCTCATTGCTAGCCCTAAATTGCACCCATCACATTTTTTAGAAAATGTTGGAGGCCTGAAAGATGTATATTAACAAATGCAATGAAGCTGACCCAAGAAAATATGAAATATCTTGGTTTCATACTGTCTGCAATTAAATAAAAGTCTTTTTTTATAATGTCTGAACCTTTTCTGATATGGGGTTGTATGTATAAGTTTTAACATAATTGTTCATATTAAGCATTTGCTGTTGCTACAGCAGTTCTTTGAAGGGGTTTTGTGTGAAGTATAACATCTGCCAATGTGTACCAATGAATGAATGAGATGGAGGCAAAGAATTCAATGCAGGCTGTTGTCCCACTTATACCTCGGTTGCCACACATTTAGGCATTATTGTGTATTTATGTATGTAAAAAGCATTATGAGTATATAGAAGTCATATAATAGTTTTTGTATATTTTGTTATTGACTATTGTAGTAGTTCCTCTGTCTGAAGATGTTGGTTAACAGATTATATATATATATATATATATATATATATATATATATATATATATATATATATATATATATAATGGTTGTTATGATCAACTATTCTTACATTTTGGGACATTAATTTAGAACAGTGATTAAACTTTTTATTTATACTGGACTACTTCAGAGAAGTCCTGTTATAGACAACTGCCAGCTAATTAGAAAATAGTATTTCTCATATCTGGGATATAATGCTTTTTTTTTTATAATTCTTCATTGTTCTATATTATACAGCTGATTACAAAAGACAATAACTTCAATTTATTATTCTTATATTGTGGTGCATGAAAATGTGTGAACATTTTAGAATTTCTATGTTTCTGCATAAATATCACCTAAAACACCAGACTTTCACACAAGTCCTAAAAGTAGATAAAGAGAACCCAGTTGAACAAATGTGACAAAAATGTTATACTTGCTCATTTATTTATTGAGGAAAATGATCCAATATGACATATTTGTGAGAGGCAAAAGTATGTGAACCTCTAGGATTAGCAGTTAATTTGAAGGTGAAATTAGAGTCAGGTGTTTTCAATCAGTGGGATGACAATCAGGTGTGAGTGGGCACCTGTTTTATAAAGAACAGGGATCTATCAAAGTCTGCTCTTCACAACACGTTTGTGGAAGTGTATCATGGTTTCTGAGGACCTCAGAAAAAGAGTTGTTGATGCTCATCAGGCTGGAAAATGTTACAAAACCTTCTCTAAAGAGTTTGGACTCCACCAATCCACAGTCAGACAGATTGTGTACAAATGGAGGAAATTCAAGACCATTGTTACCCTCCTCAGGAGTGGTCGACCAACAAAGATCACTCCAAGAGCAAGGCGTGTAATAGTCAGCGAGGTCACAAAGGACCCCAGAGTAACTTCTTAACAACTGAAGGTCTTTATCACATTGACTGATGTTAATGTTCATGAGCCACCATCAGGAGAACACTGAACAACAATGGTGTGCATGGCAGGGTTGTAAGGAGAAAGTCACTGCTCTCCAAAAAGAACATTACTGCTCGTCTGCAGTTTGATAAAGATAACGTGGACAAGTCAGAAGACTATTGGAAGAATGTTTCTTGGACGGATGAGACTAAAATAGAACTTTTTGGTTTAAATGAAAAGTGTTTGGAGAAAGGAAAACACTGCATTCCAGCATAAGAACCTTATCTCACCTGTGAAACATGGTGGAGGTAGTATCTTGTTTTGCTGCATGTGGGCCAGGACGGCTTGTCATCATTGATGGAACAATGAATTGTGAATTATATCAGATAATTCTAAAGAAAATGTCAGGACATCTGTCCATGAACTGAATCTCAAGAGAAGGTGGGTCATGCAGCAAGACAACGACCCTAAACACACAAGTCGTTCTACCAAAGAACAGTTAAAGAACAGTTACCAGAAACGTTTAGTTACAGTTATTGCTGTAAAGGGGGGTGAAAATCTGATGATGTTTTAAGTCATATTTATGCAGAAATATAGAAAATACTAAAGGGTTCACAAACTTTCAAACACCACTGTATAATCTAAAAAAAAAAACAGAAACATCCTTAAAACAGAAGGCAGTGGACAGTTAATGACGTGCAGTACTGACATTTTAGATTAGTTTAAAAATGTTGGTGTATTCATTTAAAT
>BRDA01014396.1:99957-133719 GCA_036984385.1 Crenuchus spilurus | reverse complement strand
TAAACTTTTGATCTGTCATCTATGTTCTATTACGAATCAAATATTGACATTTGCCATCTCCACATCATTGCATTCAATTTTTATTCACAATTTGTATAGCGTCCCAACTTTTTTGGAATCCGGTTTGTATTATTAATTGTAATGTATAATCATTTAAATATTATTAAATATCTAATATTAATAATTATAATCTAATAAAGTTCATTTAATGTAAAGTTTTGAGTAAAAGTTGCATTCTTGTCCATTTTCACACTACAAATATGCAATTTATTGAATCCCAAAAATTGGTTATCAAGTGTCCTTGATTACAATTAATTGGTATCGATACTGGCCATGAAAAAAGATATTGGTCAGCCTCAATGTCTGTGCCCATCAAGTCGTTATACAGCAGTTTGGATCAACGTTATGTTGAAGTTATATGAAGTGTTTCAGTCCAGACATACTTTTAAATGCCAGACAATACAGGCAGCCAATTGAAAGAGATTATTTACATGTAACTCTCTTAAATGCATAATATCAAGAACAGGATGAAAAGACAAAAATGAGAGTATGAAGTGTTGAGTGTAGATTATCATATTTTTTCCCAAACCAAACTTCAAAGCATTTACTTTATGCATCACTCACTGCTTCACTCCACTCTGCTCCCTCGCTCCGTTTATTTAGCAGCAGTATGGCACAGCCGCATCCATGCAAAAGAGCAGCAAACAGCCAGACACAGCCAAGAGGAAGCACTCAATACAGGGCTTGAATTATTCAACAGCCTTATCTGCTGTCCCACAACACATAGAAAGAGAGAGAGAGTGAGAGAGAGAGAAAGAGAGAGAGACAGCAGGAAGGTGTTCCTAATCTCGCCCTCTCCTCCCTTTCTCCCTCATCCACTTGTTCAATTATTCATCCACAGCTGGTTAGGCAGAGCGCAAATGTGTGTTTTTTTTTTTGTAAACAATGATTAGGGAGTGATATTTCAAAGCATCATGGTACATCACATGATAATGCATTACAGACAGCATTTAACCCCAACTTGCTATTTACACATTACTTTGAATGTTATACTATTGATTATATATCAATATAGCACACTGCTGTGGAGTGCTCTAAGCTGAACTAAAACCTGCAGACAGGCAGCACTCTCTCCTCCATCTCTTCTATTTATCTACAAATCAGTCAAGCACAAAAGGACACATAGCCTGAATACAAAGTGTGTAAGGTCACACTTACGCAGTATGTAAAATCTGATTCTTCCCCACATATATCTGACATGGAGTTCTGATGGTCATGTAGTCACTTCTTTGAACATATTAGAAGACATCTTTTAAATCTTCTCTGAAAGCTGTAGTCTGTTAGATCTGGAACATCATGCAGTGGAACTTCAGTTATTGTTTGCCCTGGTTATCATACAATTTGGTTATCAATCTTTTTTGGGAAAATGTTGTCCCAGTTATCATTCATCCACTCGGTTTTTGTTGGCATGGCCACATGACTCACCGCTAATTTTACAAGAACAAAGCATTCACCCTGACTTTGTTTCTTGTTGTGTCTCATTGATAATACACAAAACAAACTAAAACACATCAGACTAAAGTGACAGTGTGCATCACCTATAAATGGGTGCAAAAACCTATTTTCAGATGTGCTGATATATTATTAATAAACAAACTCTAAACATTTCTAGGAAAGACGTTTGAGTTCAGAACATTAACACATAGGTGTTGGTTGCACACTGGTCATTACAGTTTTTAGAAACTGTATGTGGTTTTATTTCTAAAGCTTAACAAATGTGAGTTAATGTGTTTTACTGAGTCACTTGTTCGAACATTGAATATTCATGAGATAGGTGTGAACACTCAGATGAGAGGTCTTTGTTCATGTGAGCACTCTATTTATAGAGAACAAATCAGCCATTAATCCTCCACTGGCATGTGTGTAATTACCATGTTGTTATCATATGAATGGCAGATCACTTGAATGGGTGGGGAAAATAGACTCATACTTTGACTAAATCTGCCTTTAGTTGTTTATGTTTCTCTAGCTAGAATCTCTAAATATTTTAATTCAAACTATATATATTTTTTAAAAAAACATCCTTTAAGTTTTTGGAGATATGTTTAGTTTTGTTTCTACGATAAAATCTTGCAGTTATATAAGTGTTTTTATGGAATTTCAATTTTATCTTGTCTGTGGGAGAATGGAATGGGAGTGTTAATTTCTCAGCTACATATGCATAAATGCTTTTTTACTAATCAGTTTCTTTACTAATCAGCATCACTGAAAGTTGGTGGTCAAGAGGCCCTGTGCAACCACTTAGGTCACTTAATGAGTAGAGCAATTTCCAATTTCTCAATAAGTAAATCATTAAGAGCTAATCAAATTCCTTGAAAATGCTTGAATGTGATGCAAAATGCACTACTCTAGCTAAACTTACCAACTTAAAATTTTTCACAGTGGTGATTGGAACCAGACATCTGAAGAGTTTAACATTTCTAAATGCTACTGCACTGAAAGTCATTATACTCATATTAAACATTTTATCAAAATGTCAATATTTGTTTAGTTTGAAGGACAAGACGTAACATATATTTTAAAACAATGAGAAACTCTCCTAGAAATTCTGGTGCATTATGAATGGGCTACTGTTATAAGGTCAGATTATGCTGATTGGCATGTAAACAGTACTATGAATGGATTGGTCTACACAGATAAATGTCTAGTTTCATGTAAATGTCTAGTTTCTTAGACTGACTAAAAATAGTACCAGCTCTAGCCATTAGGGTTCCCTAAGCGCTTACTGTGAGTAAGTAACCTACTTGTAATAAGTAACCAATCATTGATGCCTTTTCGAGGCCAAGCCCATACTTCGATGTCTGCCAAACTTGAAATTGAACAGACCACTGGTGGGTGGAGGAGGGGGGCACTGCAAGGACACTGGAGAAAGGGGAGATTCATCTTTTGCTTTTGTATTGCTTATATCAATTAACATGCTGTATATATTTTTAATGTGTCATTACTATTATTATTGTGATTTTTCACTAGCTTGATTTTTTTGGTGCCCCCCCCACACCTTCGGCTACTTGGGGCCCTATGCGCAGTGTGTGATCGGCGTGGGCGAAGCACCGGCACTGACTAAACTTAGGCTAATTCATGCATATAATCACTATTTTATGACATTTTTGAAATATTCCTTTAGCCTAAAATATATGTTTTAAAATGTATTCACAGTGGACACTGAAAGTAGAAAAAACAAGAAAGCAAATTTACTACTGTTTTACTGTTATCAACATTACATTTAATGTTAACAAGATAGGTTCATTGATAACATTGGGTAGTAAATTACCCCCAGTTCCTATCATCACCTCTGTAAAGAAATCAGTTTCTCTACAGGGCTCTAATTCACATCAAAATCACTGAAAAACGTGGAAGTGCCCTTTAAGGTATAGAAGTGGGAAATATTTGAGGAGGCAAATATTCATATTGAAGTTTCCAATAGTGGTGTAATAAAACACACTTGAGTATCTCAATATTATGTAATGTGATGGTGTATCATTTCTGAAAAAAACACAGCATTGATTTTTAATTAATAGTTTTCATATAAATTTTAATGACATAAAGTGCTTCATTCTGTGTTCTTCAGCCACTGGACTCTTCCACACCATGTAGAGTAATGGCACATTGCTAACATTAGCATGATCAAATCTAGCTGCATTCCTAGCTGATTTAAAATCACAATATATCACCGTACTACAGTATCACAACATATTGAATTCCTTTATTGTGATACATATCTAATCAGCAAGATCTTGTCAATATGCAGTACAGGGCTAGTTTCCATTCTTAGTCACATGTCTTTAATGTGACTGAATGATAACAGTCTACAACACTCTCATTTGATCAGCTGAAGATGGAAAATTAACCTGATTTGAACATTTTGCTTGAAAAAGACATCCCAGTCTCAGTACAAAGCTACACATTTAGAAATAAAAGTGCAGTATCTAAGTGAATCTTGCAGTAAGTTCTGCTGCACTCACTCCACACTGCCCAGCCTACGCGTCAGCTGTTATGTGCATAAAATGACACCTAATGGAAGCATTTTAGGCTTCTTCTATCCTAAACTGTCCTGTCATATTGAGAGCCTTTTTCTCTGAACAAGTCACTCTAAAATCTGGAGTGTGTATTACTGTCACACTGGGGTTTTTCGTGCTGTCCTGAGGCGACTGGAGCTTTGCCACAGTGCGGCCAGCAGCCACAGTCTGTAATGTGGCCTGATCATCCTGTGACAGTCAGTTAGGCCAGCAAGAGAGAGTCCTGAGGTAATAAATGTCACAGCATCCCACCCACACTCATATCTCTGCCTGTCTGTCACAACCACTCAGCTATATACACCTTCAGTCAGACCTGGCTGTGAAAGGTAAATTGCCTTTATACATTTCACCAAAGTTTGGAATCAGCCTAATATAAAACAAATATGATGCTGCTGCAGTAAATACTGTGTTTCAAAGATTTTAAAAGATTGGACTAACCATCAATACTGTACCCTACATTCTTAAAAAAGAAAGAAGGAAAATGATTCTACACAGTAAATCTGCCAGTGTTAAATCAACACTATTAGAGTTAAATTAACACTGAGAGTGTTACATTTTGACACCCTCAGTGTTAATTTAACTCTAATAGTGTTGATTTAACACTGGCAGATTTACTGTGTATATAGATCTGTAAACACTCAAAGAATTCAAAGTGTTCTTTGTTTGGTGAAAGGGTTCTTCAAATTGATGAGGAATGTGCTGTAGACTATTCTATACAGAAGTTTTTTTAATGGTTCTATATAGCACCAAAAGGGATTCTACTAGCTTGACATTGTAACTACAGCAGAACCCATTTTTGGGGCTATATAGAACCATTTTCAAAAAGATTCTGTATAGAACCATCTACAACACATTCCTCGTCAATCTGAAGAACCCATTTCACCATGAAAAGAACTGTTTATGCATGAGAAGAGTTCTTTGAGTGTTCATGGTTCTATATACAACCATTTTCTTTACCAAAGAACCTTAAAGAACCTTCTTTTTTAAGAGTGTACAGAACCCCTGAAGAACCATCTTTTTGACATGGACAGTGCTGTAGATGGTTCCATATAGAACGTTTTTGAAAAGGGTTCTATATATTCCCAAAAAGGGTCTTATTGTTACAATGAAAAGCTTGTAATAATAGAGGAACACCTTTTTGGTGCTACTGCATATACAACCATTTTCAAAAAGATTCTGTATAGAACGATCTACAGCACATTCTTCATCAGTCTGAAGAACCTTTTCAGCACCTTTTGGTTCATTTAGTGTTCATGGTTCTATATAGAACCATTTTAGTAAATAACCCTTGAAGAAACATCTCTGTTAAGAGCGCAGAAAATGTGTGGGGTCTAAATTGCCCAGACTGTTCAGTGAGGTTTAAGACATTTGATGAAGATTTCAGTTGTGATTTCTGAGTTTGGGGCAGATATTTACAAAAACGTTTGGATAATTATTGACTGTCTGTTAGCCTTGTCAGTCTAGTTCTAAATTAAACATGTATAATTTGGACTCCAAACGTGTCTTGGCTGACTAACTGCATCTGGGGACAGTATAAAAATGTACCAATTAGAATGTTCTGCAGAACCATTACTATAAGACAACTAGTTTTTATTTTCATTTAATTTCTTTTAATTGCCAACATGGATGTGACCAGGAAGAGTCGGAAGACAGCGTGATTGGAGCGTGTAGGCTTTAATTCAAAACTGTGACACAAAAACATTTTGGCTGTGAAAATCAAAACAAACACTAGACTAAGGCTTGCAGACAAACATGATAGACACACATGGATGTATAATACACTATGAGTGACATATAATGACAGACAAGAGACACAAGGAAGCTAAATAAAAACATAATTAGATATGTGATGGACAAGCAGGGCTGATCAGAAACTAGACAGGTGAGACATGACGTGACATGGCCAGGGGTGGAGACATGATGTGGACAAAATTTAAACAAACAGCACATGGTGACTAGACAGCATGTGCACAGATGTAAACACATGACACGTGACCAGACAGAGGCGGGGCCAGGAACACTAGCAGCAGCGGTCACAATAATAAAAATCTAACATGATCAAGAACTCTTGAGTTTCACATAATTAGCAGAAAGCTGTAACATGTTAATAAACTGAAGAATAGAGCTGTAGATGAGTTATTAACAACTGCAAAAGCTAATTAGAAGAAGTGCCTGGATAATTTTGCACCTACTAAAATAATTCAAAATTCCTTATATTTGGTAATCATTCTGGATGAAGAGAAATCTGCAAAAAATGATATCAATAGATACTGACAGTAGATTATTTATCATTTAACATCTGCTGTTTAACACCCAAATAGCAGGAAATAATGAATAAAACCTCCAACCAGAGTCTTCGTAATAATTTATTTACGTGTTTGACTTACTTTTGAATACATTACATTCCCACATCAAAAAGAAATAATATTGTGACAAAGTTCATTTGTGTTCACTGATTAATTCCAAAAGGAAAACGGTCACATTTTATATTCATTACACATAAAATAACATTTCATGTCTTTTATTTAATGTTGATCAGTTTGGTTGATCACCTCAGCCAAACTCAGAAATCCAGAATCTCAGATTATTATAATATTTCATTAGGAGTTTGAGTAAATTATTATTTAAACAATATCAACATTAAAACAAAAAATACTTGAAATATGTCAAATTAATGAATATTCAATTTAAGACAGCTTACCTTTTTTTAATTTAATTATAAACACAAATTCACTTTTTCACAAAATTGTAATTTTTTGAGAGTTGAACACAAACATAATCATATGACAAATGATTCCAAACTTTGGAACTAGAATGTACCTTTAATCAATGAATGTTGCAAGATACCGAAAACTGTGTCATCTCTTTACTTCCATTAGTCAACCTGTAGTATTAGAAAGCACAAAGTGGGCTGAGATCACAATGAAAACAATCCAACATTCAGACCCAGACGAAAGCAGCAGAACAGAACATTCAGAAGACAAGAATGATCAGAGAGATTCCTATGCAGTAATAAGCACAATCATATAAGGATGTTCAAAAGCACTGTCCATTTAGAATAGCAAAATATCACTTAACGCTGCTCCCAGGGACACATTTATTACAGCAAATTAGCATCAGCTGATCTTTGATCTTCTTCAGGTCTTGACTTATCATAGATGGGAGGAATTCAAAGACATTCACAGCAACTTTCATCTTTTACAACTTCACTGAGATGTATGAGGACACACACATTGCCCTTGTCAGGTGGGAAGTTAACAACCTAGTTTTCAGTCTGCAGAGGCTCAGTGGGAAGCAGCACAATAAGCAATATTCAGCACATAATGGACAGGGGCTTTTTTTGGACAATGAAGCAACAATAAATCTTGTAGCTTTTCCCTCAGGTGTCCAAATGGACTGTGAGCAGAGGCCAAAATCTAATGCCCTGGCAGTGTCAGAGCTGTGTGCCAAATGTCTGTGTGAGTGTGCAGACGTGATGTCAGGCCTGTTCCGGCTCATCTCAAGCCAACAGGAGCTCAGTCGGGCACGGCAAAAAACCATCTAACATGGCCACCGGCCACAAGGGCGGAGATAATTGTCTTTTCAAGTTGTGATAAATAAGCTACAAAGAGAAAAACAGCAAGAGGAAAAAGAACAGCAGAACAGGACAGTAGAAAATTGTGTGTGTGTGTGTGTGTGTGTGTGTGTGTGGAGGAGGGGGCTGAAATTTTACCAGAAGGCATGAGGGAGACGTTTTAGAACATCTTGCTTCTACTTTTTTATCTGCTCTCCTCTACTCCTTTTCGTTCTTTCATTTTCTCTCTGCCTCTCTTCATTACTTTTACTACATGCATGCTCACACACACACACACACACACACACACACAATGAGCTGAATGTAGGTCAGCTCTGCAGAGGCATGTGAAAGTGAATGGTAAATCAAAACAATCTATCGGCTTGCAGATCCCTGGAGCAGAACACCGGAACCAACCAACTGTTGGAGGGAGGGGAGATACCTCCTCTGTAACATACACGCAGTGTAGATTACATAGAATGGACTGCCTGTGTGTGACAGACATTGAAGGGGGTGTATTGATTTAGCCATCAAACTCAAACCCCATGTTTGCATCTGTGCAGACAATAAAAGCTTTATAGTATAGAAGCTGAACCTGCCTGACTGATTCTAGAAATGTGTAAGGATCAATGCTGGAACATTGCTATGAGGATTTGATTGCATTCAGCCATGACAGCATTAGTGATCTGGATCACAAATTCCACTCCAACTCACCCTAAAAGTACCACCACTCCAGAAAATGAAGCTCCAGGCCAATGCATGGAGCTTTACAGCTCTCTAGCCAGTGATAAGCATTGGGCATGGTGACCGTAGGGTCATGTGAAATTGCTCCTGAGCATCCTATTCTATTGGTCAGTGCTTTTACATGTTCAAGTTGTGTGTGTCATTGAACAACTACTGTAAATCAGAATGAATGCACCTTACAGCAGCTGAATTCATTTATTAGAAGGAGTGTCTGGAGAGTAAATTAACATTAACATGCACAGTATAGCAGTAACTACAGTAATTTGGAGTTAATTACACAATTACATTTATTAGAACAGTACAATGACAGAATCTTTATAGCATTAAGCTAGCAAGAGTCAGTCAGAGCAGGTTCAGGTTCTACTGACTCTAGCCAATAGATGTAAACACTAAGTATTGGCTACTTGGGTATAAAGCTTCCAAACAGTGGACCGGGATTCTTTCGAGTTGTGGAGCTCCAACCAGTACTTTTGGGATAAACTGGCATGGAGGAATCCAGAACCAATCCTCCATTATCAGTACCTGACTTCACTAATGCTCTTGTGGTTGAGCACAATCAAATTCTCACAGCAATGTTCCAACAACTAACGTAAAGTCTTCTCAGAAGAACAGAGCCTGGGGACAAACTCTATCATCAGTCTTAATTTCAAACGAAACACTGAAGAGTAAATGTCTACAAAATGTTTTGTAGCATAGTTAAGAGAACACTAAAGTGTAATGAATGGTGTCATCCAACATTCCTTGGAGTTTAAGGAGCTAAGAGACTTGGAAAGTCTCAATTACAGCCAATGGCATTTCTAAAACTAATCAGCTTAGTATCACTCACTCTGTACCATAGATGAAGAGACTTCCAACTATCTGGATGCTCTCAAAGAAATCCCTGAACTCTAAAGCTTGGAAATTCATTTAAATGCTGGATGTATTCCTCATTAAGGCAGGATGCCCTTCAGTTTCTCTCATACTTCTCCTCCCAAAACAGCACCATGCAAAATCTGCCCTGACGTTCACTTCCGCCAGCCAGTTGATATGCTCCAAGATCAACAATCTTTTCCCAGTTGTTTAATTGACTGCTTGTCACATTGTATCACTACCAAGCCAAGCAAGGGTAGATGACATCACAGGACTGCAGTGGAGAAATAAGCATTCACCCCAACAAGATTATAATGATTGAACCAGAGATCATTCCTGCCATCTGTGACTGAACATATTAATCCCTGTGGCTCACACATGCCACCATTAATGAAACAGTGACCCGCAGTGGTGGAGAACACAAATCTGCCCAGCACAAAAATGTGAGTCTACTTTTTCATCTGAGAGTTTTCCAAACTTCAAAAGCTTGTTGAGAGCTTCAAATGCCTTTCTTCTGATACATGTTTAATTTGTTCTGTAACTATTATATCAGATGACAGACTCAGAAAAGATTGAGTCATCATGTTCCCTTAAAACTCTAGTATATTAATCTATTACAATAATGATGATAAAGTACTGCTTCTTCTTTTCAATACAAAATATCCCTTTCAACACAAACAATGCAATACAAACTGCAGTGAATGTCATGTAAATATGTTCATAGATATATTGTGTAATAATTGTATTTCTTTTAAATAACACTATAATTTAAGTGTATCCACCCCACACACACACACACACACACACACACACACTCTCTCTCTCTCTCTCTCTCTCACACACACACACACACACACACACACACACACACGTTTCTGTGAAGTGTAGGGACCTATAGACTTACTCAAACCTTAAAATCATAACTTTAACCTCTAAACATGTCTTCACCTTCACTGGTGGACTCAGGGGGGCAGGGGGGGCGATGACCGCCCACCCTCATGCACCGTAGGTTCAAAAAACGTCACCAAGGTGCCCTGTTAGCTGCCCTTCACATGGGAAAATTATTGTGCAGCCCCTTTTTTGTGATAAATTATGATGAACAACAAAGTTTCATAATCTGGCTTAATGAGGCCCCTTATGTGGTTGCCTTTAAGAGCGCATTAAGTGTTCTCTATTGTACCCCTACTCGACAGTATCCCAATGTGAGCCCTTTACAGTACAGACAATGTCATGCAGAGCTATATAGGGTTATCTTACAATTGTACACGATGAAGTGAATGGGTAGGTTCCCTTCTATTTGAGAAGTGACCCTCCAGTGGGAAAATGTGCCCTTTTTATTATTTCACCCCTGCCCTTTAAACATCTTGAGTCTGCCACTGTTCACCTTAAAATTCACGATTTACATTGCAGGTCGCCACAACTTGAGTGTTTAAACAGGTTTTGGTCCACACAACAGGACATACACAAGGTACATACACACAAACACATTTTGGTAATACTATATCATTGAGGACATACTATTTGTTTGTGTAATACTGAGTTACAATTAACCTAAACCTAAACGTTACTTTGCTTCTGCTCTCTTAATTTTTCCAAAAAAGGTTTGTAATGAAAATGGACATTTCTTATGAGGACCAGCAAAACGTCCCCAATTTTACAGATCTGGCATGAATTCTTATGACTTTCAGTCCCCACCAGGGAGGAATATATATATATATATATATATATATATATATATATATATATATATATATATATATATATATATATACATACACACTGTATATAATTCCACCACCCACAGAATTGTTCTCAAACATAACATTAACTGTCTAATTTCTCACTTACTTTTTTCTGTCCATCCTTCTCTCTCTCCCCATCGCTATTTCCATTCTCCTCTAATCTAATAATCTGTTATCAATATTATGAAGATCATTTAGAGATTCAGAGCATATGAGAGACACAAACTATAGCACAAGTGACAAGTGTATTACTTTCATTTTAAACATCTTATCAGTAGGTATGATGGTACTAAAACTGCTGGACACACAAACACACTTTAGATCATTTTCCTCCCGCAGTAGCAGCTACATTCTCTGTTAACTGCTTTAATATAAATTATATTAAAATAACTATATATATATATATAACTAAAAACAGAAACTACTTCCTAAATAGGTCATTTTGCTACAAACGCAGCATAGTTAAGAGAACAGCTCTGCTTTGAGTTTGTTCATATGAGCTATTTTACAACTACATAACTTACTGTTGAGGAAAAATAAGTTTAGGACTTTTCAATTTTTATTTATTTTAGGGCATCTGCTCACCCTACTGTGGGCAATGAAGCAACATGATTTACACATTTCTCTCTCTTATGAACCTATTTGTTTTTTCTTCACAATAACCAAATATCCATGGCTGCAAATACATACACATACAGGCACACGCACGCATGCACACAAATACACATGGATTATTGTTAAAGATAAACCTACATTAAAAATACGTTTTCCTCAGAATATATAATATTCTGCAAATGCTTTAATAAATATTTACTACAGATTAAATATGGCTGGGTGGATGGATTGTGTAATTTAAACCTAGCACTATTATGTTTGGTTTCCATCTGTGTTGTGTAGGAACTGAAAGTCACTGAAATTATTCAACACGTGTCACAAATCACCCAAACTCCTCTTGCATTGCTAAATAAATAAAACAAGACCAATCAAACTGCTGAAGGATTCCGTGAAGCCTGACAAAAGCTCAGAAATCATTAACAAAGCCTCACCCACAAACTACATATCCCATCAACCCTTGTAAAATGACGTTTGATCACGCGACTGTAAAGGGGGAAGTTGTTGATTTTCTCTGCCAGATAGTCTGTTTGAGGTTAAAACATCGATAGGTCTGCTTTAATGGATTATAAAGCTGTGTAATCTTATACGTGAGCGACACGGACAGACTACACATCTGCTGTTGTTTCCTGACAGACTGAGGTGTTTATCAGACGGTCATGAGATCTGACTGTTTATAAACGGCTCATCTGATGCACGTCACCGACTTGAAGACGTTTCTTCACTCACTTCTTCTTCACTATGGAGCGGCTGTCTCTGCTTGTTCTGGCTGCTCTTGGGCCGGTGTGTCAGGCTGCAGCCCTGCCGAACTTCGTGCTTCTTTTTGCAGATGATTTGGGTTACGGGGACCTGGGCTTTGAAGGACATCCCACCTCAGTGACCCCCAATCTGGACCGTATGGCCGCAAACGGACTGCGTTTCACTGACTTCTACGTCACGAGCCCCGTCTGCAGTCCCTCCAGGTGTGACCGCACTGTATGATTTGACCACTTTATTCACTGTGTAGATTAAATGGGCTCACTGTCATCTTATTTACACAGATTTTCATTCGTGTGTTTAAAGGGAAGTTCACCTTTTCATATTTGATCACAATATGATTGTTAGCACCAATTTCCTGAAAAAAAAAATACAATAAATTTTCAAGATAATGTAATTACCAGCCCTGTGAAAGGGTATTGGACTCACCACGACCCTGATATAGATGGATGGATGAAAGAAAGAAGAAATGAAAGAATTAAAGAAAGAAAAGGAAGAAATGAAAGAATTAAAGAAAGAAAAGGAAGAAATGAAAGAATTAAAGAAAGAAAAGGAAGAAATGAAAGAATTAAAGAATGAAAAGGAAGAAATGAAAGAATTAAAGAAAGAAAAGGAAGAAATGAAAGAATTAAAGAAAGAAAAAAGGAATTAAATAAAGAAAGGAATGAAGGAAAGAAAGAAAAAAAGAAGGAAGGAATGAATAAAAGAAAGGAATGAAGGAAAGAAAGAAAAAAAGAAGGAAGGAATGAATAAAATAAAGAAAGGAAAGAAAGAAGAAATAAGTAACAAGGAAAGATACGTGAAAGAAGGAATTAAATAAAGAAAAGAAAGATGAAATGAAAATAAGAAATAAGTAACAAAGGAAGTAAAGAATGAAAGATACATGGAAAGAATGAATTAAATCAAGAGAAGGAAGGAAAGAAAGATGTAACAAAGAAGGAAGGAAGGAATGAATGAAAGACGGAAGGAAAGAAAGAAAGGGAGGAAGGAAAGAAGGAAGATACATGGACAGAAATAATTCAATAAAGAAAGGATAGAAGGAATGAAAAAGTCGTAACAAAGAAGAAAAGAAAGGAAGGAAGGAAAGAAAGAAAGAAGGAAGAAAGGAAATAAAGAAGGAAAGGAAAAAAAGAAAGGGAGGAAGGAAAGAAAGAAGATGCATGGAAAGAAAGAATTAAATAAAGAAAGGATAGAAGGAATGAAAGAAAGTCTTAACAAAGAAGAAAAGAAAGAAGGAAGGAAAAAAAGGAAAGAAGGAAAGATACATGGAAAAAATGATTTAAATAAAGAAAGAAGGAAGGAAGGAAATAAAGAAGGAAAGGGAGGAAGGAAAGAAAGAAGATACATGGAAAGAAAGAATTCAATAAAGAAAGGATAGAAGGAATGAAAGAAAGTCTTAACAAAGAAGAAAAGAAAGAAGGAAGGAAAGAAAGGAAAGATACATGGAAAACAGGATTTAAATAAAGAAGGAAGGAAGGAAAGAAAGAAGGAAAGATGCATAGAAAAAAAGAATTAAAGAAAGAAAGAACGAATGAAAAAAAGAAAGAAGGAAAGCAATAAAGAATTAAATACTGCCCAGGTGCCACAGATGATGGGGCTTCACCCTAGTGTGTGTGTTCTGTATGTATGTGATAAAATAAAGGCAGAGGTCCAAATCCAATGTGTATAGCAGTATAGATTTACTGTCTTATGAACATAACATACAGCCATTAATGTCCAAAATTCTGACAACACAAACGAGTACACCTCACAGTGAACATACTGTACTGTGTAAATGTGTGTATGTAGACATTTAACCTGATAACCTACTCAAAGTCATGATTGCGAGAAATAGGACGTCTGGGGTAGGTTATTTTTGGACAGTTACTGTTTAACTGGCTAAATGGTTGCTTTGTGAATTGGCATGTTATCTGATACTGTATTGAATGGTGGCACAGGTATGGTGAAAAAAAAAAAAATATATATATATATATTGGCAGGATATGATCACAATTATTTAACATGATTATTAATTGACTTTGAAAGCATGCATTTATTGGAAGTTTTTACATTGACTTTTCTTGAACTATAAATTCAGCTGAAAAGCAAATTGTAAAAATATACAGTACCAGTCACAAGTTTGGGCACACCTTCTAATTCAATGTTATTTTTTTCCTACACTAACTTTTTACTGAAGTCATCCAGACTATGAAGGAACACATAAGGAATCATGTATTAAACTTAAAAATGCTAAACAAACTTAAATATGTTTTCAATGTTTCAAAATAGACACACAACTGATGTCTCAAACACATTAAGAGGACAAGAAATGCAAGTAATTAAATTAAGCCATTACAGGTGACTACCTCATAAAGCTGACTGAGAAAATGTCAAAATGTGCAAAGATGTCATCTAAACAAGAGGTGCCTACTTTGAAGAATGTAAAATATAAAATATGTTCTGGTTTGTTTAACATGTTTGTGTTTACTAAATAATTCCATATGTATTCCTTCATAGTTTGGATGACTTTTAAATAATGAAAAACCACTGAATGTTTCATCCAAATTCAGACCAAATGTATGACATACTGCTGTTTTTAAAACAGACAAAATATGTTGCATTATCACCTTGCCTGAAGTTTGTCTGTGCTGTTATTCATTTTTATAGACAATAATACATCATTAATGTATGTACAATAATAACAGGATAATCTGTACCAGCTCACAGTGCCTGAAACCACATTTTCATAGTTCCATTAGGCACACTACTGATCACTCTGTCTCAGTGCTGTCTCATTGATCAATTTTCACTCATTGCTTGCTGCTTGCCTGATGAGATGAGATGTCCAATCGGGCTAACAGCCACAAGATGGCTCCAAACCTTAAACTGTCTAAAATAATTTCTGTTTCCTCTTTAGAGCCTCACTGTTGACGGGTCGTTATCAAACACGCTCTGGGGTTTACCCAGGTGTTCTGTACCCTGGCTCCAAGGGTGGGCTTCCATTGAACGAGACTACCATTGCAGAGGTCCTGAAGCCACTGGGCTATACCACAGCCATGATTGGTAAATGGCACCTGGGCGTTGGGGCCAATGGTACCTACTTGCCTACACGACAAGGCTTTGACCACTTCCTTGGCATCCCATACTCTCATGACATGGTAATACAGTTGTCTGTCAAGGCACATAGTTTCATATAATACCTTATGAATAAAATTTTCACTCAAAATTCTAAAAGAGAGACACAGAATCTGGGATCTGAATTCCAGTGTGAAGTTTCTGTGATGGTTTGAGGTGCCATGTCATCTGCTGGTGTTGGTACACTGTTTTATTAAGTCCAAAGTCAACATAGCATCTACTAGGAGATTTTAGAGCACTTCAAGCTTCCATTTCCTGACAAGCTTGATGGGGATGCTGATTTATGTGTCCAGTTGGACACAACTGCTCACAGTTCCAAAACCACTTGGTTTGCTGACCATTCTATTATTGATTGTTTGGCCAGTCAACTCATAAGCTATAAGCCATACTGATCAACATTAAAACAAAAAAAGCTTGAAATATGTCACTTTACATGTAATGTAATATTTGGCAATTTACCTTTTTTGAATCAAATTAAGAACAAAAATGAAGTTTTTCACCATATTCTCTTTGTGATTTGATGTCAAATGTATGTTTCCCTGTTTAGAATGACATGTTAACATACTGATGCATTAATCTGAGAATAGACAACACTATAATTTTATTGAAGACATTTTCACATATAATTGCTTGATCTTTTTAAAGGGTCCCTGTCAAAATCTGACATGCTTCCCTCCTGATGTGAAGTGTTATGGCCTCTGTGATCAAGGTGTGGTAACAGTACCTCTGCTGGATGGAGAAACTATCATACAGCAGCCTGTAGATTTTGTGGACCTGGAGAGCTCTTACAGTGATTTTGCCACAAAGTTCATCCACACAGCAGCTGAGAAGCAGCAGCCATTTTTCCTCTATTATCCTTCTCATGTGAGTCAGAAGCTGAACCCTCAACTGCATCTTCTCTCATTACAGCTGTTTTTTTATTGAAACTGAGATAATAGCTTATGACCACCAATAGCATAGGGCAAGCTACATGGCTAAATCATGAAGCCAAGTTGTTAAGTCATGTTTACATGGATTTATTTATGTTTGTGACACTAAAGTGAGATACTGCTCTCCACAAAATTGATAAAATAAAATATTAATTTGGTTTTTTTTTGCATATCTAAAATAAATCTGAAAATAAATGCTGCTTACATTCTTTCCAGCTTCTTGCTAAATTGTATTTTTCCATGTCAGTGTACTTTTATTTATACCAGTCACAAAGCTTGAATTCTCTGTTTCTGGCTCTGTGTCTGTAGCACACTCATTACCCACAGTTTGCAGGGTGGAAGGCTGTGGGTAGGACTACCAGAGGGCCATTTGGGGATTCCCTACTAG
The DNA here is from genome assembly GCA_036984385.1 of Crenuchus spilurus. Taxonomy (NCBI): domain Eukaryota; kingdom Metazoa; phylum Chordata; class Actinopteri; order Characiformes; family Crenuchidae; genus Crenuchus; species Crenuchus spilurus. The sequence continues at coordinate 116,956 of BRDA01014396.1, read as the reverse complement.
AATTTGATTCCACTGTCGGATCCATTCTGCAAACTCTGGAGGAGACAGGCGTCCTCAGCAACACACTCGTCTTCTTCACGTCTGATAATGGGTAAGAATTCATTTGAATATGAGATCATGTTTGTATATTAAATATTTGATATATATTGAGATTTATTTATTTAAACAACAGGGACAATACACAGTAATCAACATCACTATTTCATAATGTAAATGCGCCAGATTTAGCCAAATGGCTTATTTCCATCTGCAGTCCCTGGGCAGGTTGATGTTATAAAAAAAAAAAAAAAACTAATACAACATTAAAAATAACTAAATATCATGCTGACAGATCTGAGTTCTCAATAACCATGCCTTCATAATGTGGCATGCATTTTGGAGCATTATGCAAGTCTGTCAGAATAGGGTCCTCTCCAGTCTGCACCTCATACTCATTGTCAGTACTTTGACCAGCCAGTGATGTTGGAGCTTGTGGTGGTACCTTGTCTACAGAGGACCATATTGGTGCTATATTCCAACAAGACAATGCTTGACAACACAATGTAGGGGTTACCAAAGAACGGTTAAAGAACAGTTATCAGAATCATTTAGTTGCAGTTATTGCTGCAAAGGGGGTTCACACCAGATACTGAAAGCAAAGGTTCACATACTTTTACCACTCACAAATATGTCATATTCGATCATTTTCCTTAATAAATAAATTACCCAGTATAATATTTTTGTCACATTTGTGACCCCGTCAGGGAAAACCAGGCCAAAGTCACTGGGCATCTTATTGAGATATCGTGTCAATATCGTGTCACTCACATTAACGACAAAACTTAGCCACTCAGTATTATTGCTGTAAATGAAAGATAACAGTCTCAGATATCTATCGGAGTACATATTTTGATCAAAAACAAAACTTAAATTCACAAAAAAGTAAAAAAAAAAAAAAAAAAGACCTGGTTTTCCCTGGCAGGGTCACATTTGTTTAACTGGGTTCTCTTTATCTACTTTTAGGACTTGTGTGAAAATCTGATGATGTTTTAGGTCATATTTATACAGAAATCTAGAAAATTGTAATGGGTTCACAAATTTTCAAGCACTTGAGTTGTTCACAGTATACAATAAAATAGGCTTGCTTCTGTACTGCAAAACTCTCATGATAACAGTAATGAAACAATATATTGTGCAGCTCTGGTGCTTACTGGTTCTTTCATGTTCTTACACATTTGTTTTCAGACCAGAGCTCATGCGAATGTCTCGTGGAGGTAATTCTGGGTTGCTTAAGTGTGGGAAAGGCACTACATATGAAGGAGGAATGAGAGAACCTGCTATTGCATACTGGCCTGGAGTTATAAATCCAGGTACAAATGCATTTCTCTGCTGAGCATCATACATTACATCTTATAGCACAGGACTTGCCAGACTTACTCACAAGGTGCCAGCGTGGATGCAGATTTGTATTCTACTTAAGCAGAAGCACATCTAATTCTTCTTTCTTATTTAGTCTCAGCCTTGAAATAGTTATACAGAATGTTCTCCTGCTTGGTTGGAATGAAAGCCTGCAGCCACACCAGCCATTTCTGGATAAGATTGGTGACCTCTGCTAGCATTTCTGCAAATGTATTCTACTCATATTTTCCAGGCATTACTCACAGCCTGGCCAGCACTCTGGACATCTTGCCCACCTTTGTCAAACTGGCTGGAGCTACGCTTCCTGAGGTTCAGCTGGATGGTGTGGACATGACTGATATATTGTTGAACCATGAGAAAGTAAGGAAGCATGACTTTATAGCAGTCATTGTTCATTCAGTATTTGATATGAATTAAGATGTGGTTTCCTTTACTGTGTTCTGTATATTTTAGGGCAACAGGGAGGCTATGTTTTTCTACCCAGTTGACCCTTCTGAGAAGTATGGTTTGTTTGCGGTGAGATGGGGAAAATACAAAGCCCACTATTACACTCGGGGTAAGATCTTGCTTTGCACTATGATATACAGAGCTCTGAACAGAAGAAATAAATGCACTAAATGTTTGTGGACACCCCTTCTAATGAATACATTCAGCTACTTTAAGTTGCACCCATTGCTGACACAGATGTACAAATGCACATGCAGACACAGTTTGTCTAATCCCTGTAGAGAAGTGCTGCCAGTAGAATAGGACACTCTGGAGCAGATAAACATGAACCTGTTGGCACCATGTCTAATGCCAGGTGTGCTCTAGAAGGGTATAAAGCCCACCCCACCCCCCAGCATTGAGCTGTGTTCTCTGTAATGGTGGTGCCTCACTTATGGGATGAGTTGCGGTGGTGATCAACAAACATCCTGACCTCATGAACACTCTTGTTGCTGAATGCAATCAAATCCTCACAGCAGTGCTCCAAAATGTAGTAGAAAGTCTTCCCTGGACATTACAGGCAGTTACTCAAACAAAATCAGAATACACTATTTTTAATACAGTTTATTTCAGAATAAACAGTGAATGAGCAGGTGCCCCAATATGTTTGTCCAGGTACTGTATCTTCATTCCATTAAATTTTTTTTTTTTTGTATATTCACCTTCCTTGTCTTTGGTTTTTAGGAGCAACACACAGTGAAACCACTCCAGATCAGGACTGTCATGTGATCTCCTTTCTGAAATATCATGACCCTCCTCTGCTGTTTGACCTTGAGTCTGACCCTTCTGAGAACTATAAATTGGACCTAGTGGACCACCCAGAATTGGTTGAAGTGCTGCAGAAGATCCAAGACCTAAAGAAGCAGTTTGAGGCCTCAATGGAGTTTGGAGAGAGTGAGATTGGAAAGGGAACAGACCCTACACTGGAGCCCTGTTGCACTCCACAGTGCAGTCCCAAACCTGAATGCTGCCAGTGTGGGGGCGTTAAAGGGTATTAACCACTTTATGAGATCAATATTACATTATATTTTTCATTTTTACTTAACATGGTGAAAGAGAAACATACCAGAGGCACTACTATGTATTCAAATAAAATGCAGTCACTGCCTTTCAATGATCACTCAGACACTGAATGCTACACACTTGTATAGTGATTACGTTTTGCTTGGTTTATGATCAGTTCTGATCTAAATGGGCCTACATTTTCAACGTCATGTCAGAATTTTAATAAAATGTGATATTTGTGGATTTTTTATAATAGTGATTTTTAATAACTCTATTTGTAATAATTTTTCAATGTTTAATGGTTCACTATTTAAGTGCTAGGGACAGATGATGTAAATATCCATGACATTATCAATAACACATTGTGACTATGTTACATAAACTTTTGAATATTGAATTAAACCCCAATCACAAATGTTGGCATTACAGAATTGTTGATACGTTATTGGTTTTTACACACTGGTTTTTATACATTTTGGTCATCAGACTGTTCATTCTTTTTCAAGTTTAATATGTATATTACTTAAAAAAAAATAGAAACATTGTTTTTAACTCTGTAAATCCAAGTGTTAAAACCTCATCAGTGAAATAAAAATATAAAATCCTACATCATTTGTTACTATATAAATAATACACACACACAAACACATATATCTGTGCATGTGTGTATAATTAATCAAATAAATATGAAAAATCTGATGTCTTTTGCCACCTGGTGGATTATCCATGCACTGCATACATCACAGGATATGTTCAGATTATGGAATTTAAAATACACTCAGTGCATAACGGGTTTAAAAAGTTTGTATTCTATATGTATTTCTTTGCTGACATTGTAATGCCCTGGCCTGTGGCCAGTGGAGGGATAGGGGACTCGTGTTGTCCCTGATCATCATTAAGGCGATGATGGATGGATGTTTTTGTTTGTTTAAGCCACATGCTGTGAGCAATAGATACTGGATATATTCAATATCTAAAACAAATTTCATATATTCAACATAATTTTTGGTCAAATAAACAGTAGTTTCAAAGAGTTTTCTGGCAATCATTTGATGGTTCTGGATTTACAGTGTTACATTTACAGCATTTGGCAGACACTCCTGTCCAGATTGATGTACAAAAGTGTGTTTTTCCATTAAGAGAATTACTTCAGCTAGTACAGACAGGTTAGAGTCCAAATAACTCTTCAGTTCAGAAACTGTCAGACCAAAATCATTACTAATACCTACAAAGAATGAAAGATACACAATATAATAGCATTACAATAAGTGTTTTAAACTAGTGCTTACTTAAGTGTTCAACAAAGAGATGGGTCTTCAGTCTCCGTTTGAAGACTGTAAGGAACTCTGCTGTTTGAACAACTAGTGGGAGTTTTTTTCTACCACCTGGGTACCAGGACAGAGAAGAGTTTTGATGCTAGTCTTCAACGTGTCTTAAAGGATGGAGGGTCAAGTCAAGCTGTACTAGAAGCTCAAAGGGCTCGAGGTGCAGCTCAAGACTTGACATTGCCATTAGGTAGGGAGGTTAATATGCTCTTTATATGTGTCCTACCATGTTGTGTAGATGCACTTCCACATTGACAGAAATACACAAACACTTTGGTGACATCAAGCATATAGTATTTTATTCATAAGACCAAATCCATGACAAGGCAGTGAATTTTTTTTTGTTTGTTTGTTTTTTGTTTTTGTTTTTTTTTTGTTTTTACAAGTTTCATTTTTAAAGATACAAGATAAATAATTTGTCATACTGCTGCTGTTGGTCTTGTTATACAGTGAAGGACCACATTAAGTCCAGAGGTTTGTATTTCTTGTACTCAATCAGCTACCCAAGCTTATGTAGTACAGTAGTTATTAGTTATTCTGCTTCAGTACATAAGGGGTTTAATGGCCAATCTATGATTGTAAAATGTAGACAAAACGTTTCGAGCACTTCTTTGACTCTCTGGACGCACATTTATGAAGTGATGACTTAATGGAAAACAGTCGCAAACCTGGGATCCTGATGAGTGTCCTGAAGAACCTGATCTACCTATGCTCACCTCAGTGATCAATCAGACCCAAGCTGATTGGACCGACAATGCCAAGGGTGGAACAGGTGTGTGTGATTGACAGGCATGTGACTTAGTACTCACATGTTACTCAACACACTGTGACAACCACAGACGTACAGCGATGTTGAAGCAGTTGGAAAGAAAATGTACAAATGCTGATATCAATTTACAATTCATTTTTTAAACCCCCATTATGGTTCACCTTTTGGTTGTGAGAGATTATCATTGTCACCATTATTATTTCTTTTAAATTTACATATTTATTTCAGTAACATACTCAACAGAAAGGACACAGCATGGTCATTTCAACTCTAGAATATTTACAGCAACCTAGCTGACAGCAAATCACATTGAAAGTCTTAAAATTGCAGCCCTCCCCTACATGTATCATCAGCACAAATGAACACGGAACGATGGAATCGGATCACAGGGGAGGCAGTCGAGTGACTAGGGTGAGCAGGACGTGAGTGGCCTCAAGTGTTTTCAACTACGTCTGTGTTTAAGTCCGGCCTAAAGAATTATACACGTATTATTATCTACTCATACTGGTATAATGAAGCCAGCCTGCTGTGGTCCTCTGATAAATAGGAAGCTGGAAAGATTGGTAAGCATCAGCACATTGAGAAGCAATTTGGCCTGTTCATTCATACACAATCAGCCATGAACATCCAGGCTTTACACAGTTCCCATCTGGTCCTTTGCTAAATGGAGTTTCATTTTTAGCAGATTAAATTTGCCTGTAATGTCTGATCTTGTACTGCAGCACTGCTGTTTGATGATCCAATCATGTAGGGCATTTACCATATCAGACCAGTAGAGGGCTCCTTGCTCTGTAAGAAATGACTGATGTGCACACTGTAGTGATATTGGAGTCAAGGTTAGGGCAAGGACTCGAGATAACACCAAAGAGCATGTACTCTGTCTGCCTGTCTGATAAGACTGACAGAGAAAAAAGAAAGATGGCATAGTGGTATATAGAGTAGCCCATTTGCATTGCAAAATTCATGACAGAAAATGATGTGTAGTTTGTGGCCTTACTGGTGCAAGTTGGTTAAATCGTTGAGCCTGAAATGGAAATCCTCATCATGACAGAGTGTGAAAAATGTATAAGAATGTTATTCAGGTTATTCTTATAACAATAAGTGTGATGCATGCCTGCTGTAAATGTTACAATGTTAAGTACACTGAATATGAGTGGAGCATGAGTAGAATAATGTTTAAGAAGTAAAAAGTTCACTACGCCTTTTAATTTAGACTGAAAGTAGACATCAACTACATCTTTACCATTTGCTGCACCCCACTGACTGCTTACACATCAACCTGTTAGCCTTCAATGTATGGAGGGCGGGGCCTAAAAGACTCAGCAGCATAAAGCACTGAAGCACAGCCTGAGAGTTAGCCTACACAAGAGTGGTCAATGGATGGCCTGCTAAGCTTCAGCAGAGTTTGAGTAATTTAGTACAATCTACAGAACCGTGCAAGACTGATGCTACCTGGCTCTCCATTCTCAGGCCTTCCTGGTCACCTGCAATCCTCTCCACTTTTCATTTGCTGATGGAGGGTGCTACGTACATACAGTAGTGTAATGAAGCATCTGTAGTAGTCACCTACTGTCTCTAAATATACAGTATTTACACGATGGTAGAATAAGAATGCACAAAACCTTCTACTACAGCGAGCAGACAGTCATTAATATTACTAATCCCTGTTCAGTACCGATGCCTGTCCAGAAGTCCATTTCAGTACAAACCTAATTCAGAATCAAACGAATACATATTTACAAACAAAATCCATCCTTTCAAAAGAATAATTTCAAATTCATTAACGTTTCAGAGTTTCCCATGTGTGTTTGTGTGTGTGTATGTGTCTGTGAGCATAACCCTCAAAGCCATGCATTAAAACATGTGAAGTCATATTTTTGTCATTTCTAAACCAGGAAAAACGAAAAAAAAAAATGCATTTGAATTATCTCAACCAAGCCATGGCCCTAGGAACTACATCATAGAAAAGTTAAATAAACAGGCAATCCATCCATCCAAGGATGAGAAGAAATAAAAAGAGAAAACAGATAGTGAAAGAAAAGGACGCATGACTAAGATCAAGCCTACAGTGTTCTGCTCAGTTCATGTAGAAACAAAGAGAGAGAGAGAGAGAGAGAGAGAGGCAGAAAGAAAGAGAGAGGGATTGAGACAGAGAAAAATCGAGGCCTATGTTACATCCAGTGAAGGCCATCAGTCGCCCCCAAGTGGCCAAAACCTGGAAACAGACGTCTGTCGTTATGGACAGCCGTTGCCATGGTAACCCTTCTCCTCCTCTACTCCAAGTAGATATCCTCAGTGGGACAGGCGTACTCCAGATGCTCCTGATAATACTCCTGAAACGCCCGTCTGCCGCACATACACACACATAGATCAAGAGAAATATAAAGTCAGCATGAGTAGCAAATGAGATCATTACATGTCTCAAAGGAACTATATCACAACAAATAAAAGACATCCCAATCTGAATTCATCTTTGTGATGTCACAAAAAACTGATTCCTGGCCATTTATACATTCTACACTTTTTTCTAAGGCACAATACAGGGTACCAGTAAAATACACTCACTGGTATACATACATTGTATCTACTTTATCAGTTCCACTGACCATATAAGGGCACTTTCTAGTTCTACAATCACAGACTGTAGTTCATCTGTTTCTCTGTATACATTGTCATGGGCGTGGTAGTGGGGGAAAAAGTAGACCTGACCACCCAGGGCCCGAGTAGGGAGAGGGGCCCATAAAAATCCTGAACTTTTATTTATTTTTTGGTTGTTTTTATTTCGAATGAATTGGGCCCTCAAATTAATTATTTATTAATTCATATTTCAAATATATTGAGAATATCAACTGAGAGAATGAACTTTATTCACAGTCCTCTCAATATATTGGACATTCTGGGGGACCCCTCTTGGAGACCCAAAATGGTTTAGTCCGCCCAACAGCGACTAGCAGCAAGTGTAACGTCAGTGAGCCTAGATAGATTGAAAGACCTGGGGGCTACACATCATGCTGCCCAAAAAGCAGAAATCAGGATTTCAAAAGAAGAAAGAAAGGGAGGAAAAAGAAAGAAGGCAGAATGAGGGGAGACCGCTGTTGATGGCTTTCTTTCCCAAAGGTGAACCGAGTTTGCTTGTTATGCAAAGTCCAATTAAAGTTAAAGTAGTCCACTCCAGACAGCTGCGGCTGATTTTTGTAGGCTCACGTGAAGTCATTAGTTAAGTTAGTTCCCAACCAAGCTGCTTGTGGCTGTAAGTATAAAGACAATTATGAGCCGCTAATGTTAGTTATCAGCTTTAACCAGTTTCAGAAACAAACAGTGGCTCTGGTGCAGCTGGAGCAGCAGAGAGAAAGAAAGAAAGAGAGAGACAGACAGAGAGCGAGCGAGCTGGCTAGCTGCTGACAGGTAGAACTGCTGCCTAAATTTGAGTTATTTACCTTAAGTTTAAAGTAAGTTAGTCTTTTGGTTCAGTGTGTGTGCTAAAGCCTATTGTCTACTAACACAGCAGAGCTAAAAGTGAAACTCTGTGCTGAGACTTAATAAATGATCCACGAGCAATATTTCTGCCGCATATATCAACATGTAAATAGCTACATCAACATAATCTGATCTGTTTGTAGCTTAAAACCTTATTTATGCTTTTTTATTTAAATAAATACCCCCCCTTTCTGCTCATGTGCCTCATTTACTGGCATTTATAGGGGCCCACTGACATTGAGAGTGTACAGGGCCCAGGATTTGCTGCTACGCCCCTGTACATTGTTACCATGTCCTTCAGTCATGATCCCTTCAGAACCACAACAGAGCAGGTATTGTTTGGCTGATGTATTGCAGTGACACTAACATGGCAGTGATGTGTTAGTGTGTGTTTCACTGATACAAGCAGAGCTAATGATGCTTTTAAACACCTCAGTGTCACTGCTGAGTGAAAATAGTGCAAAACCAGCTAAAAGTGTCCTGTAAACATCAGTGAAGGACTAGATGACCAACACAAACTGCAGTAAAAGATGAGCTGCTGTCTCTGACTTTACATCTACAAGGTTTTCCAACAAAGTAGGTGTGTCTAACAGAGTGGACAGTCAGCTAACATTGTTTAGCTCTGCTGTGTCTGATCCACTCGTACTAGCAGAGCACACACCTTCACACCACCACAGTGTCATTGCAGTGCTGAGAATGTATTCATAATTTAATTTAAATATATGCAAATTGGCATATATTGTATATTCACATAAAGTCGCATCATTTAAGCCTTTTTTTTTTTGTTTTAATGTTGATATTGTTTGAATAGTAATTTACTCAGGTTTTTATTTCTTCCCAATGTGGTAAAGCCAGTTAACCCAGCCCATCTGCTAGCCCATCACTTTGCACTGTCCCTGACTCTAGGAGGGTGAAGACATGCACACGTGTGATATAGCCACCGCCTCTTTTCAAACTACCGCTGATACACCGTCACTGTGGAGCCAACGCACTTGGAGGAAAGCGCAGAATTCCCAGCTCTGAATGGACCAATCAGTAGATGCCTGAGATTGCAGTGTGTGAGTGAAAGGGAAAGTGAGAGCGCCATCTACCTGCCCTGAGAGAGCACTGATAATTTTTGCTTTCTTGGACTCTGGCTGTTGATGGCAAACAGCATGAACAAGATTCAAACTCACTATCCTCTGATCATACTGTCAACATCTTAGCCTGCTGAGCCACTTGGGGCATGCCATTTACTCAAAGTTTAAATTAAATATTCGAATAATTTGAGATTTCTGATTTTATGAGCTATAGGCCATATGGATTAACAATTATATATTAAAAATAGAATATTTATTATATATAAAAATATATAATATATAAGAATATATAAGAATATAATATATATTACAGTTTATGATTCGGGACCTTTAACATCTGGACATGTTTTGCTTTTATGCTTATAAAAAACTGACTAGTGACTAGTGACTGACGAGTAATGACTAGTGAAGAACAGCAAAGTTATAATAACCACTACACTTCGGACAATGTATTAGTCATTAGCAGAACGTTTCACAAAGTATCAAAAAAGAACAATAGTACAGAGCATTTCCTTGCTAATATGCATTAAAATGCATCATATAAAAATGTCTTTTCTTTGTAATAACACTAAATGTCTTTTCTGTAGGAGAACATTCTATGTGCTGCTACTCAACCAATGAAGACAACCGCTTTTTCAAAATCACTCTTCCTTTCTTTCCCTCTCGACTCTTTGAGAGTAAGTGATGCGTCTGTTAATGAGGTCATATTAATGTGATAGGGCTGGGTGTCTCAAACTGATGATGAGGGGTCATAACTCATCTTCTGTGTATATTCCCTGTGTTCAGGGCTTCAGAGGAATCTTTAATTATTCACACAGCAATCTGCTTTATGGGTCTGTGATGAAGTATGGAGTCACTAGTCTCATTAGCATCCTCTCATCCATCCCTCCTGTCCTATCCTTCATTCCTCCAAAACTCCAACCATCCATGGCTCTCTTGTGCTTTGTTCTACACTTCCTCTGGGCTGAATTGAGTCAAAGCCTATGTCCTGTTCTTCCTGTTTGTGTGTGGAAGACATGCTGCAAGAGAACATTTAAAGTGTTTGACTCACCCCACACACTCAGCCACACGCCTCATGGACTCCTGAGACACAAACACGTGACAAGCAAACCTGTTGAGCACTGGGTGCTTAGTGATGAAGCCAAAGTAACTGCAGAACAGAAGGAAAACTTTACTTCAGCTATTATTTATATACAATGTCACATAAAAAAACTGAATATCACAGCTGTTCATAATTTCTCTAATTATTGGAGTTTGACTAAATTATTATTTTTATCGAGTTTATCAACATTAAAACAAAAAAGGGTTGAAATACTCTATGTTGCTTTACATGTAATGAATATAATATTCAATATAATTAATACGCTTTTTGAATTAAATTTGTACTTTTTGAATTAAACTTTTTCATTAATTTTTTTTGTCTTCTTATCTCCAAATGGTATTTTTACAGGAGAGGCAAGAACATACTATTTCAGTAAAAATCTGTTTAAGTGTTATTCTAAGCCATTTCTAGTGGTCCATTCATGATGATAAATACATGATTTTGGTACGACAGCAACAACATACAGAATAACTCATTTGTTACATTCTGTATTTGATGACAAAATAAGGACTTTATTTCTACCAGTTGTTTTTGGGGTGACAGCCACAGAAAGAGATGTTCTTCATTTGGAAAAAGTGACTGCATCTGTCAAACTGTCAAAAGAGACAAAGAAGAAGAATTAAACTGCAGAAAAACAATCTGTAATGTCTTTATTGATTTCTCATCCACTCTCTCTTTAACACTGGATTTATATGGTGAAACTGTCAAGCAAGTAGCTGTTTCAGGTTGTATGAAACATTCAGTAAATGTTCAAATGTTTGTGGACATCACGTCTACTTTAAGAAGTACTCATTGCTGACAGATGTACAAATGCACACACAGCTTCTCTAGTGCCTGTGGAGACGTACTGCCAATAGAACAGGACTCTCTGGAGCAGAAAAACATGAACCTATTAGCCCCATTCCTAATATCAGGCATGGGCTAGAGGGGTAAAAAGCCCCCCAGCACTGAGCTGCGGAGCAGTGAAACTGTGTTCTTTGGAATGATGCTGCTTTATCCAGGGCTTTTAGGATGAGATATAGAGTTGGGTATGAGGTTGGTGATCATCCAACGTCCTGACCTTGGTAATGCTTGTTTCTGAATGCTAACAGATCCTCACAGCAATGTTCCAAAATCTAATAGAAAGCCTCCCCTGGACAGTAGAGACAGTTACTCCAAAAAAGCATAATAAACCCCTTTTTCAAACTTTTGATTTGGGAAGAAACTCTAAATGGGCAGGTGTCCCAATACTTTTGCAATATGGTGTAACTTTCAAGCAAAAGTAGACAAATTCAAAAAGAAGTCACATGCAACACATTCCATTATGCCACTAGTCAGCCTGATTAGTTGACAGTATTTTATTACATTGTATCAATCTGGATATATAAAATCTCTGTCATGTGTTTTTGACTGTTCACGTTAATTTAATTTCCATTACTTATGACATGGGTGTCAAACTCCAGTCCTGGAGGGCCGGATTCCTGCAGAGTTTGGTGATTTCTCTGCTCTGGCACTACAATTAAATCTGCTCATTACCTGCTGAGCTAAATCAGGTGTGTTTGATCAGGAAGATCACAAAACTCTGCAGGAATCCGGCACTCCAGGACTGGAGTTTGACACCCCTGACTTATGAGGACAAATTCCCATCTGGGTGGAGTTTCCATGTTCTACCCTCATCTGTGAGGGTTTCCTCCGGGGTCTCCGGTTTCCTCCCACAGTCCAGAAAAATGTAGGTCGGGTTAATTGGGTACTATAAATTGTCCATGAGTGTGTGTGTGAGTGTGTGTGCGCACCCAACAATGAATTGCCGCCCTGTCCTGGGCTTGACTAGGATAGTCTGTAATGGCCTGCCCTGCACCCGGTAATGGGATAGGGGACTAACTTCAACCATGATCAGAATTAAACGGATAACACGATAGATGGATGGATGGATGGATGGATGGATGGATGCTCAAGATGTGTCAGTAGATTGATTGAAATTATATTGCTTGACATTTGATGTTATCAGTGGTTTGACTGGACTGAGATGGGTGCAGGTTACTGGGGCTGAGGTTCAGATGAACTACAGGAGTATGTACATTGTGCACGTTTACATTGTGAAGTTAGAGTGAAGCTGCATGAATGTTTCATCGTGTAAAGTCAACCTTACAGGCCAGAAACAAATCTGTCTACTTCTGCACACCACTCACCTCCTCTGAGAGGTCATACTCATCATCCAGACTCATGACCAGTTTTACTCCCTGTAGGCTGATCTCCAGTTCACACAGAGAAGGAGGACGAAGATGCACCGTCCTCTTCCTCGCCATAGCAATCTGAAACACAAACAAATGAATTAGTTTTCTAGTTCACATCAGGCTTTAATCATATGGGTGGGTGAGAGGAGAAAGGACTGTAAAAGGAGACTAATTAGCTATAGCTAGAGCTGGTGGTTGGTGTGAAAACGTTCTCATAGGAAACAGAAGGCAGAGAAGCATGTTTGTAGGCCGTCAGAAAATGCCCTCAAGAATGGCATAAAGTGCCCTGTTAGCTACCCTTCACATGGTAAAAATAATGAGTGGCTTCTTTTTTGCAAAATGGTGTGCCCTCTAGAACAAGAAAGACTGATAATCTGCATCAAGCGTCCTCTATTGCACCCCTATTAGACAATGTCCCAAAGTGAGCCTTTTTTAGTAGAGAAAATGTTCTGCAGTGCTGTATCTCCTACAATTTTTTTTTTATGTTCAGTTTGGCTTATAGCTCATGAGTTGGAAGGTCAATCAAGCTCAGTAATAGTCAGTAGTAGTTTCAGCACAGTGGACAGGTAGTAAGTCCTGCTGGAAAAGAAAATCAGTATCTCTGTAAAGCTTCTTGGCTGTGTTGACTTTGGACTTGATAAAACACAGTAGACCAACACCAGCACATGACGTGGCACCTCAAACCATCACAGAAACTGTACACTGGACTTCAGACACCTTGGATTATGTGTCACTTCCTCCAGACTCTAGGAGCTTGATTTCCAAATGCAATGAAAAATGTACTTTTATCTGAAAACAGGATTTTGGCGCAAGGAGTAACCATCCAGTTCTTGTTCTCCTTAAAACAGGAAAGACACTTCTGACGTTGTTTCTGGTTCAGGAGTGTTGATACTAGGAATGTGGCAGTTGAAGTTCTGAGAAATCCACAGTATTTATACTGTTTGAATAGTCATTTACTCATACTCACAAGGAATTGTGAAAACAATTTCATTTTTATGAGCTATAAGCCAAAATGATCAACATTAAAATTAAAAAGGACTGAAATCTTTTTATTTTTTTTTTAATTATGAACAAAAACAAACTTTTGTACTAGTGAACTCTTATACATGGAATGTCTCTTGTCCATGCTGTAAATGGATAATATAATGTCATTAAAGGAGACATTCAGTAGAATGAAGGTTTTTTTAAAACACCTTCTGCATGGCAGCACACAGGATGCCGTTGCCTTGGTGATAAGGCACCTCCACCGAGCCTAGGAACTGCACATTGAAGCTCTCCATCCAGGCTGGGTTTCTCTTCATTGCTGAAACAAACAAAGCAGAGATTCACTCATTATCACTCAATATTAGCAATAACGTAATGATCATACCACATCGGCAAGTTGAGATAAAGCTGGTCATCATTCATTTCTTCATGGATCATTTTTTGAAGATGTAATAAGCTTTCAACACAAAGCAGTTACACTCACTGGCCACTTCATTAGGTACACATACTGTACCTCTACACTCATTGTCCAAGTTATCAGCTCCACTGAGCATACATGTGCACTTTGTAGTTGTAAAACTACAGACTGTAGTTCATCTGTTTCTCTGTATACTTTATTAGCCTCCTTTCACCTTCTTCAATGGTCAGGACCACCACGGAGTGGTGGATCATTCTCAGAACTGCAGTGACACTGATGTGGTGGTGGTGTATTAGTGTGTGTTGTGCTGGTATGAGTTGATCAGACACATCAGAGCTGCTGGAGATTTTAAACTACATTAGTTCATTGTCCACTCTATTAGACACACCTGTTGGTCCACCTTGCAGATGTAAAGTCAAGAGACAGTAGCTCATCTGTTGCTGCACAGTTTGTGTTGGTCTTCCTCAGTGGAGGTCACGTGATGCTGTTGGCTGATTAGTGTTGGCTGGTTCACTATTTTCACTCCAGTAGTGACACTGAGGTGTTTAAAAACATCAGCAGCTCTGCTGTGTCTGATCCACTCATACCAGCACAGCAGACTCTAACACACCACCACCACATCAGTGTCACTGCAGTTCTGAGAATGATCCACCACCCAAATAATATCTGCTCTGTGGTGATCACTTGGGTGAAAGGAGGCTAAAAAGTATACAGAGAAACAGCTCATATTGACAACATTTTCTTCAAGTACTGGATTTTTTTAAAGTGTAATCAAATTACATAGACAGTGTAGGTTTTGCTGAATTAAATACTCTTATGACACTCACCCATAAGGTCTTTGGTTTGCCCGACGACTTCATGAGCATAGTAGGCTGGGAAGATGCCCCGAGCCCCTGTACGCATGTTGTAGCCACGGTACCAGTAGTCATCCTCCTCTTCTTCAACAAAGAGTGGGTCATCAACATCCAGCTCCAGTTCATCTGCATGACGTGGGATAAACCTGTAGGAGTAATAGTCCACATATGGAAGCAATCAGTTGATGGGAATTTCAGACCGAACACTGTTTGGTAGAAAATGAAAACCATCTTGTATGAATTGAGGATCTTGGATTCTGCTGTTCTGCTATTTTCTGCTACTCAGTACTTCATTGTTTACAAACTCCAGGGCTGAATGAGCTGCACACCAGATGTTTTAAAGCCATTCACCTGAAGACGGCTCTGTGAGTCTGGTCTCTCTCTTCTCCATTTATGGTGCAGGAGAACAGTCCAAATGACTCTGTACCTAAAACACACATAAAACATGCATGTATGTGCTATTAAGAACATTCACAATTACTAATCACACTTTACAATAAGGGTCATAAGTAACATATAAAACACTGTATTAAGCATAACACAATGGTTGAACAGTATTACCATAATAATAATATTAGGAATTCATTAAGAAAGGTCCTTATTGGCTAATGATTAATGAAAAATGTACTTGACATGAATACAAGTTGCACCAATGTCATCAATAAATGATTCATTAGGACTTTAATGTTATTATATATAGCTGAGACATTAATATTTATAAACTCCTTTACATAATTAATGAATCATAATTGAGGTATTGCTTAATGATTTAATAATGAATAACAGTTTTAAATACTGTTAACTAATGTACCCTTATTGTAAAGTGTTACCAATTATCTGCTGGAAGTATTATTAGTAAATCCTTAAACAGAACATCACAATAATAGTGAACACCTACTTATATATAATATAACTAAATATATTCATTGTGAATTAAACTATGATGCTATTGAACTATTGCTTTCTTTGTCATGTAATTATCTTTTCTATGAATATATGTGAACACATCTATCCATCCATCCCTTAATCCATCTATCTATCTGTTTACTGCATCTCCAAAAATTTGAATAACTGGAAAAAGTTAATGTGTGTTCATAATATAATAAATATAACATTCATTACATGTAAAGTGACATATTTCAAGCCTTGCTTGCTTTAACCCTCTTGAGTCTGAGGGTTTTTCAGACACTCTGATGTCGTCTGACATGCCTTCGCTTTTTTACATATTACACCCATCTAAAATTACTTCTTCCAATGTATTACACAGGCTTCTGTTCAGCACAAACACAGCAACAACAGTGTCAAAAGAGTAAGAGATCTTTCAGATGTGCTGATATATTGTGAAAAAATGCACTCTAAACATTTCTGGTCAAGACTTTTGAGCTCTGAACTGAATAAACAGAGGTGTTGGCTGCACACTGTTGGCTGCACACTTTGGGACAATTACAGTTTATAAAAATTGTATGTGGTTTTATTTCTAAAACAAACTGAATGAGAGGTGACATTGCTTTTCACTTATTCACTGTGTCCTAGATTGAATATTCATGGAATAGGTGTGAGGTGAGGTGTGAGAAGACTTTGTTCAGGTGAGCGCCTTTGTTTTGGCACATTCCTGGGCCACTACTCGACCACCAGCATGGCTGGATTTAGCATGTCGTCACCATATGAATGACAAATGGCAGAGAAAATGAGCTTTGTGTTTCGATTCAACCTATTCAATTTGAATACTTTGATTTACTTAGCGAAAAAATCTCGCAGAATTATATAAGTGTATACCGTATTTTCCGGACTATAAGTTTTTTTCATAGTTTGGCCGGGGGTGCGACTTATACTCTGGAGCGACTTATGTGTGAAATTATTACCGTAATACATTATTACCGGTATATCAT